>JAKSZP010001478.1:0-162459 GCA_022478985.1 Massospora cicadina | reverse complement strand
GAATGAAGCAGAGGACCAGAGCCTCCCCAACCAGATCTACAAGTACAAAGGTGTTCCGCTACGAGCTGCGAGCACTTTAAGTACACTTGCTGGGCATCAAGTCATAATAAAGACTGATCTCAAAATAGTTGTCCATGAAGGGCTATATGTGGAAATTTTGGGGCCCTACCAGCAATCGTGGCTTAAACCCCATGTGGCTCTAGGGTTATTGTTACTAGGAAATGGGGAAGTAAAGGTTTTTCTAGCGAACCTACAGAAGGAGTCAATGATAATCCAAAGGCACCAAGTGGTGGCTTTTTTTCATTTGGCCCCTATTGACGAGGTTCACCATACTTATGACTTCAGACTGTGGGAGGACCTTGGCCTACTGGCAAATTCATCATTTGGCATAATGGCAGTTGTTCCGCGGCAAGCTCTAACTGTATTGTTTGAGGGACAGAAAGATAGGGCGATAGCTTTATTTATAAATACTGAGTTATTTTTGCCTCTGATGACCACTATTTGGGGTGCACCCTAGGGGTGGTGCATTGGTTAGATATGGGAGATCATCCTCCCATTCGATCACAGCGAATTTGGCGCTCAAAGGTGGTGGAAGAGGTAGTCTCTAATGAGGTAGACAAATCGATCCAACAAGGGATGCTAGAGCCATCTAAAAGTTCATGGACATCGCCAGTGCTTAATGTTAAGAAAAAAGATGGCACAAACCGGGTGGTCATTGACTATCAAAAGCTCAATAGCGTTACAAGAAAAGATTACTACCCCCTTCTGCAGATTGATGACGCGTTATATCGACTTGGAGAAGCTAAAATTATTTTCTGCAATGGATTTGATATTGGGGTACTGGCAGAATGAATTGCAATGGTGTAACGTGGAAATACACTATAATCACTTTTAAGAGGTTATTCAATCCTACACATATGCTACAGGGTTTATGCAAAACCCCAACTACGTTCCAGCGTGCTATGGATACAATCTTGGGTAATCTGCAGTTCTCCTGCGTTTTAGTTTACCTTGATGATATCAACATGTTCTCGCAAACATTAACAGAGCATTTTGACCACCTGGAACAAGTGTTCCGCTTACTCGCTGACACTATATTAAGATCAATCCTCAGAAATGTCACTTTTTAAAAGAGCAACTGAAAACCTTGGATTTGTGGTGGACTCAAAAGGGCTCAAACTGCAGCTGGAGAAGGTGTATTCTATAAGTAAGAAGACCTGGCCAGGTAATAAACTAGATCTCCAAGTGTTTTTGGGATGTTCAATTACTACCTGTGTTCATTTCTAACTTCAGTTGTATTGAGCACTGCAATTTGAGGTGTTGAGGAAGAACGCCACTTTTGAATGGAAAAAACGATGCCAAAACGCTTTTGATATCTTATGAACTGAATTGGCGAGCGCACCCATTTTGCAATACCCCAACTTCATAAAACAATTCATAGTACAAATGAATGCATCGCTTTCTACCATGGGGCAGTATTTCTCAGAAGAATAATGACGGCGTAGAGCACCCTCTCATGTTTTATAGCCAAAGCTTAAACTGTCATGAATAAAATTACACTGTGACTGAGTGGGAATGTTTAGCAGTAATTTATGCATACAAATAGTTTTGGGTATACCTCCACAGGGTAAAATTCCAGGTGTTAACAGATCATGCCTCCTTGCACTGGCTGCAAAATCTCTATGAACATGAAGGATGGCTCGCGTGATGCGCGTTGAAGCTCCAAGCATATGATTCTGAGATTTTATACATGACAGGAGTGAAACATCAAAATGCAGATTGTCTTCAATGTCTACCAACGGTCGCTATTACAGCAGATTTGGCTAAATTATGTATGATAAGTTGATGGTGGTTTAATCCATGATGAGCCGCTACAAGTGATCAAAGTGCTAGACGGGCTTAAACAGGAAACCTTCTTATGCGATGGAGAACTAAGTAAGCGGATTGGGGAATTGACGCTGAGCTTCCCTAAACCCTATGATAGGCCAGCGATTATTATGGATGCACATTGTGTGGTAGGACATGGTGGGTTGCAAAAAACGTTGGAGATTTTGCAACCCTGCTACTATTGGGAGAGCATGCATTATGACATGCTGAAGATGGTAAGCTGTTGTCATCAGTGCCAAGCGGAGAAAATTTTCCGCAAGAGGACCACATACCAGATGATTAAGCTCCAGATTGCCTGTCATACTGTTTCCCTTGATGTAGTGTGGCCTCTGCTAGCTGGTGCAAAATGATCTAACTACATGAACATAGCAAATGATTATCTGACAAGATGGGTGGAAGCTAGGGCGATTAATGGCTTAGGGGCGGTCACTACCACCAAGTTTATTATGGATTGTGTCATACAGCGACATGGCTGTCTACAGCTCATCTTAACGGACAACGGAACCAATCTCACTTTGCATATCCTACCCAAGTTGAACAAGCTGTTGGCAAGCTATTGGGTTTTGACTAAACCCTACCATCTGGAATCCAATGGAATGGTGGAACGTGTCAATGGAACATTGGTAAACATACTCCACAAGCTTGTGAAAGATTGATCCTCTGAATGGTTTACCCTCCTACCCACAGATGTCTTTCCATATAATATCAGCTTCCATTCGGCCACTGGAAAGAGTCCTTTCCAACTGCTCTACAGTAGACATCTGATTTTACCTTCCCTGCTTTACTCGTTTGTGGAGGATACCAGCGGCGTAGAGCCACAGCATTATTTGAACAATCTAATTGTGACGCTGATTAAACTACAAAATGGAGGCATATTCTACCAGCTTGGCCAAGAAGATTCGTAATCAAGCAGCTGGCCAGAGTAGACATAGCAGATTCCTGCAGTTTACTGTAGGAGAGCATGTCTTTTTCCACAACTAATATGGATTTGGATGGAAGAACAAACTTATCAGAATTTGGACTGGGCCCTTTGAAATAATTGAGAAGACTGGTATTGATGCCTACACCATTATGGAACCCGTGGGAGGCCAATTATTAACCAAGTATATGCAAAGTTCCTTTTAGCATACAAGCAATAGGAGCGTATCATACAGTCAAAGGGGGTAATGTTGAGAAATTAATATGACTGGATGATAAGTTACACTTTCTGGAAGATCAGAAATTAGAGTCAAGGTGAGCCTCAAAATTGAGTGGAAAGTTATATTGATATGAAGCTAATCAATTAAGTATCAATAGTTTGGTAAATCGAGATATATCTTCTGTAACCTTAGGATAGAAGGAAAATCCTAAAAGTACAAAATAGGATATTATTAAGCAAAAGGGTGGAATTGATCTAGTTTACTGAGATAAGAGTTGAGCGGAAGAATGGGTGGAGGAGGTTTTTTAGTAGTCCAAAAATATGTTCTGCGTTTTTGTTTTACATTAAAGTCAATTGGGTAAATTGCTTCATATTACATATATTGGTTTAACGTGTATTAACGATATGCATATTGACAATTCCATTGCTCAGTGGCTAGTACCCTGTGAAAACCAGCTTGGCAGTGTCATTTTGGTATGCCAAGAAATTAACAAAGGTCTTATTGTAAGGTACTTCAGAGCTGCTCACTAACCACCTGGCTAATGAAACCCTCCTAACGCTGTTCATAACTAAATGGTATGTAATTCCTTCTCCAGTCCAGGCGGCTTAAAGCTCATAGATCATACATTAAACCCTTTAAGGTGTACCTTCTGGAACCTGCGGTAATATTTAAATCCTTATAAGACCTTTTTGCTGCTCTCATGGAAAACATAAATGTCTAACTAACTTTAAAGCTCCATCATGACCATAATTCATATAACGTTAGACTGCAATAACCTAGACAACTGGCACCTTATAGCGCTGATCAACACTGACCACAAGCTTTTTACAAAGCTTTTGGCCATTCACAGCACCATGTGGGTATCATCTCACCCCACCTCTTCCTTAATGGCTTTATTATGGAGAAGTCATTGTGAGAAAATTAAAACGACCTCCACGTGACTTTGACAGCTTGATCCTGAAGGGTGAACAGTATTATTGCTATCCTTGATATGAAGCCTATGACCATGTGGCTTGGAAGTAAATTGATGCTTCCCTATACTATTTCCACCTCCTCCTGAGGCCTAGGCGATAAATAATGGCATTTTTTAATCAGCCAACACAAAGTCCTGGTTCTAAGGGCTGTACAGTGGAAGTAATGGTTGAATAAAGTCTCTAGAAAATGGACAGGATAATATGATTTCCTTCAGCATCACCCTTAGCTCCCTACTGACCTCCTTACAAATAAACTAACGAGATTTTCTGGTCCCAGGTAAGCCATAACCCTCATTGTGGCTTTTTTGGTTGAAATGGCCAACATATTTGTAATGATTGGTTTCACATGAGAATGTTTCCAAATTCAGGAACTATAAGGGGAATTTTATCTCGTGCAATGGTTATAATTCATTTTTGGTCTTTAAAATTATATTAAACAACAAATTTGGAAAAAGTTTAATTAATCTGCTTAGTTTCTGGCAGGCGCTTGATGCTGGGATCAAATATGCATCCACACCTAAACTATTTTAATAATTTAGCTCTGAGGTTTGCTTTATAACCAGAGGTAGCATTTTTCAAAATCCCTGTTTGGAGTTCTAACGAATGCACCCATTGTTGCACTTCCAAAAATAAACTTATTCCTTTGCTTATATATTAATTAAATTTCATATAAATTCGTAAAGGTTTACCTTATTAGTTTGATTATGAAGAAACCATTAAAAACCCATGGTTTATTGAGTAGTATGTAGATTATCTAGGAATCCCAAAGGTGATGATATCCAATTGGCCCCATACCTCTTTTGGGAATTTAAAGTCATCAGAGAAATGTTTGAGATTTCAAATCACGTTCAGAGTGGGAACAAGCTTTAGATTGGTGAACTTACCTAGATTGCCAATAAATGAGGGAACTCTCTTTTAAACATGTGGTATGTTTACTAACGCAACATTTGGAAACTTGGGGTATTCTGGTTGTTACAATATTTAGCTTCTCTAAGGATGTCGCCCTTGCTTAAAAGACCCTTTAAATGTCTACTAAGGTTTCCAACACCAAGGTCAAAACCTATAAGACAACAGTAGTACAGGTCAGCTTTCCTTAGCTTCCCTTAAAATTTTGTTCAGAACCCACAGAAATTCCTAATGGAATTTGTGATGGCATATAATTAAAATCTGCATAAGATCAAAAAGATGAGTGGTACAAATGCCCTCCTTTGAGATCATAGCTCAACAGATAATTTATTTGTGCTTAATGAGTTAATGCCCACAAATGTAAAAGAACAATTAAGGAATTTGGGAATTACTAGTAGGTACAATATAGACTAGGCCACTAATCAATGACCTGAGTGAAACTGTTTCCCAAATATTAGAGCTGCAGCATGAAAGCACCATGACAATGGGTCTTGACAATACAGACATTGATGGAGGTGGAAGACCACTGATCAACCCTCATAGTGGATGAAAATGGATGATTCTGCTCAAGGATTGTCGGACATTCTCCTCCTCAATTTAAGAAAAAGAATTTTTGGAGGTATTAGTGCTCCTGAATATGCTACTATGATTGGCCCATCTCCTGCCTGATCATCAAATAATATTGTGGTTATCAATGATATAAGTACCAATGGCGAAAAGACCTTGGCGGATTCTCAGTGGAATCCTAACTATCAGAAAAATATGGTTTATAACAAAAAATGGCTTAAAAAAGTAATAACTAATAATAAAATTACTCCGACTTCTCAGCCAAATTCGGGGTGTTTGTTACCACATGGGTTTGATCACCTCTGAGGTGAGAAGATATTACTCGATGATGATAGGGTGCAAATTAACCAATCATTACCATATGATTCTGACCACCGCCAAGGTGAGAAGATTTTACTCAATGGTGATAGGGTGAAAATTAACCAATTATTACCCACACAAGTCTGAACACCGCTGAGGTGAGTAGATATTACTCAATGATGATAGGGTAAAAATTAACCAATCATTACCATATGAGTCTGACCACCGCCGAGGTGAGAAGATTTTACTCGATGATGATAGGGTGAAAATTAACCAATTATTACCACACAAGTCTGACCACCGCTGAGGTGAGAAGATATTACTCAATGATGATAGGGTGAAAATTAACCAATCACTACCACATGAGTATGACCACCCCTAAGGTGAGAAGATTTTACTTGATAATGATAGGGTGCAAATTAACCAATCATTACCACACAAGTCTGACCACCTCTGAGGTGAGAAGATTTTGCTCGCTGGTGACTGGATACAATTCATCAAATTGTTACCACACAGGTCAGTTTTGCCTCAAAATATTTATCTTCAATATGATAGGCTGAAAGCCTATATTTCCTAATTTAGATGACTCAGCTTTATATACTTTTGCCTCAAATACCCATGGTCTCAAAATTTGAACTAGTTTAAATAGGAAATACTTTTTTTTAGTACTAGATGGTCCCAACCCAAGGGGGGATTCATCGATGTAATAGGAAATACTAGTATCAAGAAAAGGACCTTCTTTTGGTTTTGCTCACTTAAACAATAAAAAACTTAAAAAACTTTATCAAAGCGTTATCTATTACTTTTATGAAAAAAAAATTTCTGACTATAAACATAATATTTGTGGCCTCCATCAGCAGATCCCACAAGGATGGCCAAGGTGCTCTCTACATTACAATTCCCCCATTTACCCTATAAATAATGGGAAATTTTCTTAATAAAGTTAGTTTAAATTCTTTGCTAGAATAAATAGCATATAACTTCACGACCCTCTTTTATAATCATGACAATAGAACATAAATGTTGGGAACCAAGATTTTACACTAAATGGGCACTGCTGGATGCAAAAGTGCTTTGCCATCTCACTTAAGGAGCTATTTCATCACTAAGAGCCATCCTGAAGGAATATAGAATCACCAAACTTAACACCTCCTAGCAACCTCTAATTCAAACCTTTAGCTCCATTATAGTAGTAAACTAAAAATGGTGATCATTACAGGAGGCCCCAAGTTTTAATAAGTCATAACTTTAATCACAAAATGGACGATAACTGGAAATACATCTTCCCCTCTATTGGGGTGGTAAGTATCACCAGATGGATTAATACATTTCAATCTGGAATATCACCCATTCAACCTGGTTAGTTGTGGTCTGGGCCACCTTTGACTTTAACTTTCCATACCAGACTTTACCCTATATTTTATCATCAGTTTGATTATCAAAATCTGAGCTTAAGTTGAAGGTTTAGAAATCAGATTTTGGGATTTAAACATGAACTAAAGGGTTTTTAGAACTTCTGTTAGAAAAATCCATTATAACTTTACCTAAACCTCTCAATATTAAATTAAACCAATTAAAAAGAGGCGATGAAATACTATTTGACAGAAGTTACCAGAATGTCATAGAATCCCCAATTAAAATTAGGTTTATATCTTATCTTTAATGCACTTGGAATTACCCCCTAAAGTATTTTCAATCAATTACTTCAGATATTGTTCAGAAAAAATAGTCATTATTTTTCAACTATCAAGTATTAAATCTGATAGCTAAAATGGATTTTTTCTCTACTTTCACTTTTAGCCTAAAAGTACTATAAATAGTGGGAGGCTTTATCTAAATTAAATATCTTCTTCCAGATTGACATAGTCTTTTGCTGTTTATTTTTGGCTTGTCACTATTATAGTAGCGAAGAAAACCTTTTGATGTCTACTTTTGGCCTGCCACTATCTTATTATGAGAGAATCTGGAATCGCCGCTTAAGGAGTTTTTCCTTTGAGGAATGATTTTTAATCCATGTAACCCTTTTTAAATTATCCTTAGATTTAGCTTAAGTTGTTCTGAACTCGATTAGACAGTTGGATTATTTCCCCTTTGTCCCAACAAAATTGATGCTCCCTGCCAGGTCCTTCCGGGGTCCCTAGTGAACCTCAACCACCATGGAAATCATTCACTTCCTTGAAAAAGTTAAGTAAACTAAAAATATATCTACAGCTTGAGAATCTTGGGATCAACCAAGATAACATCAAAATAACTGACATGTTACTTTAAGAGAAAGTTATAAGTTGCAGAAATCTCATGAGAGTGAAAGGTGTGCTTGCACTAAAGATATAAAATACTAGGCTTACCTTTAAAACTATTATGCTATGGTCCAGCACACAATGATTCAATACTACGCTCAATTGGTAGCTAAAATTATAAATGATGATGAATAAAAAATGCTCAAACTTATCACCAAGCTGAGCAGAAATTATTTTAGAACTATGGAATCTATCAATATCAGCATCAAAACATCTAATGGAATAGTTTTTGAGATGTATCAATATCATCTTGAGGAGATAAAAAATACTTTGCGCACAAATGTGGCAGAAAAGGCCATTAAACCAAGTATCTACCACACTTACCCCGCTTTCCTGCGCAGGTGCTCCGCACTGTTTTAATGATAAAGGTGGAGCACTTGGACCAAATATTTTGGTGCCAGAATCATTTCCAACTTCTGACGTTCTAAAAATCTCTAAACCTGTTTATAAGATTATGCCTGCTTCTATGGCTTTGACTAAAAATTAAGTCACAATAATCCCTTTTGATGATTGGGATCAAGCAACAAAAATGGGTCCAATTGATATAAAATCTAGGTAGAATTGGGGAATCCTCTTAAATTAACCAATAGGGAATCATTGCACAACAATAAGCTGGATAACAATGACTAAAATGCTAATGTGCCTAAATTTCCAGGATTTGGAAATTCAACCTATGCTATCGAATACCTTATTAATTTTAAACAAAACCACCTAATACATCCAAAGGAAATTTTGCGGTTGATTTCCAATCAACCCAATCATCATAATTTGATGTTAATTTCCAAAACCAGTCTGAAATGAGTTCCCCATCAAAACCTAACCTATAGGGAACAACATTTGAATTAGGTTAGGCAATGAGGATCTAAGCTCTAAAACTGAATTAAATGCTCAACCATCCTATTCATAATTAGGAAATTTATTTTGTCTAATTAATGGGCCAATTTGAACCAAAAACGCAAAGTTCTAGCCTATGATGATACACCACCTGGAGATAGGTTAATATTTAGGATTCTAATTGTCCAGCATTAAAAAAAGTGCAAATCTATAACAAAATTTAAAATAAAACTCCTGATTCCATATCAACAGTACCCCAACTAATGGCTAGCCCACTACAACCCAAAGGCTTATAAAATTGGCCAATAATATTAGCCAACGAATAAATTTAATTTATCCAAACAATTTAAATCTGAAAAAACAAGGGTGTAAATTTTTTTGCACTAAAAACATTGAAAGATAAACAACCCATTTTAATAACTAAAATGAATGCTTTTACCAAGACATATTGGCCTAAACCAACTCTGGTCTGGGATATTGGTTGATACTTTAAAAAATCACCTGATCCAACCAATTGGAAGGATGAGATGATTTTTCAATACTTTATTTAACTGAGGTAAGCCAACCAGGGGATAGACATTACAGAACTTAAACTAAAAGAATAATAATAAAGAATTAATGATTCAAACAAAACGCCCAAAATGAATGAATCAATTATATCATACCTAATAAATAACCAACCAGGTGGGTAGCGAATACTGCTATCCCTCCATGGTGGATGGGGAGGGGGGATTGGGGCTTATCTTCAGCCGCATCCATCTCATCCCAGAGTAGGGTGCAGGTTAAGGAAGATAGTAAGGGTGTGGGGGCATCAGCGGTATGGGGTTCAATATCCTTGATGACTGGAACTTCCAAATAGTTGCCAGCCATCATAATGCCAAAGACGTATTTGCCCAAAGCATCTTCAGCTTTGAGGCGGGTGTCTGGGAATTTAATGAATGTGGCAATGTTTGTTTGGGTTATCTTTGCTTTCAGATTCCGTGCTATTGTTACCACGTTCTGGATGGCTTCAGTGACATTTTAGTGTAAAGTTTTCATGTTGATCTTACTTTGTGCAGTTAGATTTTTGGGGATAATAGGAGGTGTAATTTCTCCTGCGAGTGCAGCCACAGATTTGGCAGCAGCTTTTCAGAGCAGACGGCAATCTGGTGTGGCAGCTGCTTCTACTGCAAGCTGGTGGTCTCTGTAGAATGGTTTTGCGTTAGGTTGTGGGACATATTTCTGAGGTGAGAATTTTGCATCCCATTCTGCATTACAGAGCTGCTCGACTAGCAGCATCAGTTCTTCAAGGATGTTACCTGATTTGTCAATTTCATCCAATAATTCCTATGGGTTTTGGTTGAATTGGATTGGAGAATCAGCATATGGTTGAGATTTGTTTGATTCATTTGCAGATTCATGGGATCAAACTGGGATCCAATCCGATGTTTGATTGGAGGAATTATTTATGGCATTGGGGTGGGGAGGAGGATGATTGGTGGCTGCAGGTGCAGCTGCAGCAACAGGCTTTGGGGGTGGAGGAGGTAGGATTGTGCCCTTTACCTGAAATTGTACAGGGTGGGCATCATATTGGAGGTTGGCGGATTAGTTATCTAAACTCTCTGATGTGATTGAGTATGGGTATTTGTGTTTTGAGTGGTCTAACTCAAAACATGATGGGCAGATCGTCCACCCACCCTTGACATGGGCCCAAAACAGATGGTCAGGCACTGATGGAATAACGGTGTGTGGTGGAATTGCCACCACAATTTTACTGAATTCAGGGCTTATCATGGCATATGCCCAAGGCCCAGCAAGTTGAGTGGCCCCATTTGGGACCACGAATTGTAGGATGGGGGTTGGAGCCATAGGCTCCCAAACCTGCCATCAGCTCCTGGTGGAGCACTTCAGGGGGAGGTGGGTGGGCAGGCCAGCAAACTGGACCACCAAAGTGGTGTCTGCTGGGAGCTGAGTCTGAGTTGTGGGAAGAGGGGTGCCCTGGAATACCAGGGGCACAGTTGCTGCAGTGGCAGAGTTGGCTTTACAGGTGAAGCTGAGGTCAAAGTACCCCTTGTAGGGGTGGAAATCAATAAATCCGGCGGGTATCATCACCACCTGTGCCATTTTGATAATGGCTTGGTCATCATAGGGGAAGAGTTTCCCATATTTGACCCTAAGGCCAAAATGCATGCTGCTCCAAGGGGCACTAGGGGGCAGCGTGGTACCACTTGGGTAAGAGCAAGGTGGGCTTCCAGGTCCTTGGGTGGAACTAATTGGCCCATGGGTTTGGAATGACTGGGTGAACCAGTCCTAGCGCATTTTCCTGCCGGATGGAAAATGGTGGGGGAGTTTCGCCGCTGCCCCACGCTGGAGCAGCTGGCAGAGAATCTGATGACATCAGAGAAAACTACTACGGACAAATATGATTTGTCTTTTTAAATTCATGTAATTTAGCTCAGAAAGTTATTTTGAGTGGAAAGAGAGTTTTAGGCTTATGTTTTATAATATGATCAGCTGTTTTACTCCAACATTAATTTAAAAACTCAGCTAAATTAGTAGAAAATCTAAATTATCCAGATGACCCAAATTAAATCTTAACGTCATAAATAATACTTATAGTGGTGATTCAAAAATTAAAAACAACTCACCCATTCTAATATCTGAGGCTAACTAAACTGATGTTTTATCTGCTTTGATTCAGAAAATTAATGAATTTAACCAGACTTCATGACCAAAAGTTTTATCAGTAAAACTAAAACACCTGATTCTGACCTTGGGACTTGCTCAGCTAAAAAACTAGCCTCATACCTGTCAAACCCTTTTACTGTGGAAGTCAACCAGTTTGAGGCTATTAAATATCAGGTCAAGTTGGAGGTTGCACAGAGTATTGTCATCAATCAAATTAATAGCCAATTACTCCAGCCTTTTAAACCCCTACACCAAGGTCTATAAAGTAAAGATGTCAGGTTTCAGATCTAATTGAAGATATAACTAATCTGATGTCAAGATTTAGATCTAATCTAAAGGTTAGTTTAACACATCTGTCAGGGTTATTCCCCAATTAACTTTACCTAAGCCTTCCAATATTGGGGTCAAACCTGATCTAAAAAGGCGATCATATATTGCCAAAGGAAGTTACTAAAATTACATAGAATCCTTAAATAGCAAGTTATATATAGATCTTAGCTTGGATGCGCTTGTAAATTTCTCCAAAAAAATTTAGCACTCCTTTTTTCATATATTGTTCAGAAGAAATAGACATTTTTACAATTATCAGAAAGTAATAATGATACCTCATACAGTATCATATCTCTACTTTCACTTTTAGCCCAAAAGTGCTATAAATAGTGCAAGGCTTTATCTATATTAAATATCTTCTTCAAATCACAATACTTTTTTGCTACTTATTTTTGGCTTTCCACTGTTATCTTGAAGAAGATGTTTTGCTGTTTACTTTTGACCTGCCAATATCTTATTAGAGAAGAAATATCTGGATTCGTCACACAAGGAGTTTTTCCTTTAAGTGAAGCTTTCAACCAAATTAAGTCCTTTTTAAGTATTCATTTTCAGGGATTTCAATTGCCCTGAACTTAATTGGATGGTTGGATTATAACCCCTCGTCCCAATACTGACATCAGCAATACCATTCAGTAGTTCAATTATAAGTTTTTCTCAACTGAAGGTTAATCCAGCTTCTCCCAAGTCATGGCTATACCCTCCTATATGTAAAGGCTTTAATAATCAGCTACCTTGTATAGTAGTGAGTTATCCAATGGAGTAAAAAATACCTCCGCCTTTTTGTGCATCCAGCTCTCCATCAACTCCTCCAGTTAGTAGGACTTCATCCTCAGGAGCCAATATGCCAGTTGGTATTGATGCAGAGCCTTAAATCCAACCATGTCAATTTCTATTAAGCCACTTCTACCTTTGTCTTAGATAACTAGGAGTCAAAGAAAGATAATTGTTGCCTCAGCAATGATGCTCAGAACGAAATCTCTTTATTGGACTATGAGATTATGAGGTATATGGAAAATCAACTAGCTCATAATCTTCAAAGTATAGCAATGAGGTTCAAAGATATGTGCAACAAATCTCGGTTTAATCTGCCATTTAAATCTAGTCATATAATTAGCCTTAGTGAAAAAGCTGTTAATGTAAGGCATTTAATGAGGGATTGATCCAAAGATTCTCTTCAGACATGGTGAATTAGTCAACTGGCTGAGTGATATCTTTCAAAGGAACTGGAAAACAGTCAACCAGCTGAGAAATTAAAAATAAGGTTGCTCAAAGCTGTAAATCTTGTAGTAGGATAATCATCAATAAGAAATTATCAAAGAGTCACGTAATGAAATTAACCAAAAAGATTGTAAGACAAAAATATGTGATGTTTATATTAGATAAAGCTTTGTATAGTATATAAATTTAAAAATTTATTTGATTAAGTGGACTTCTATGCTTATTTCATACAGGATTTTTCATCAGCCACTGTCAGGATGATAATTGAGATAAATTCCTATAGGAGATTAGAGGTTGTCCATTTACATCAGAAAATGTCACTTTGGGTGATCTAAATATTCTGACAATTTAGGATCAAGTGTAGAAATGACCCATTTTTAATTAAATAGACACCAAAAGGAATTTCTTGGTTAGTAGAGTAGATTTTATCTCCATTATCATACCTATGTTTGACAATGACTCCCTCAAGATCCTGTTAAAGAGGGACATAGGGCTTAAGGAATTGATAACGAACTCACTTGACTACAGATCCATGGGCCAAATTGGCAATATAATTAATAGTTGACTTTGTGAATAATTCTATAAAGACCAACCAAATGATATTGAGCTTGTTGGGCCAACCTCTTAATTATTGATAGTAAAACTTAAGATCGACTAATTGAAATATGGGTGATTCAGGTTGTCTGGCATTTAATTGTTTGGTTTATATTAAGGTTGTAATATTATTCCTTCCATAGCAAGAGCCTGCAACCGAATTAATTCATCTGCTAGAGCTCCCATGGTTAATTCAGAAGTATCTGGCATATAGCTGTCTAGTAATGGTTGTAAACTACTGGGAAATATGGGTTTTCTCCCATATAAAGCCTGGAAGATCATCTTAATCATTTGGTGATAGCTTATTCTGTAAGCCATTAATGCGCTTTCTAAGGTAATGGTGCTTACGATGAGGATCTCAAGTTGCCATCTTTTGCAGGATAAAAACCAAAGTCTCATTAGCACACTCAACTGCTCCACATGATTAAGGATTTTTAAGGAGAAATAGAATGATTATAAGTATTGAATAGCGAAGTCAGCTCTTGGATTACCATTAACGTGAAATTAAGACCTTTTATACAACTTTACTTGATGGAACCCATGCTGGATGAAAACGTGTTTTTATAAGGACATTGATGTGGCTTTAGCAGTAGCAGCTGGTACCAAAATGACTTCCATCCATTTAATAAATGGTCTATGGCCAAAAATATATATCTATGGCCATGTAGCCCTGTTGGTAAAGTCCCTACTATTATAATAAAAACCACGTGGAAAGGTCCAGAAGGGGCCACAATTTGATGGTGAAATAAAAGTCAAGGCTGATACTTGCTCTGGCAAATAAGGCACGCCTTGAGGACTTTGTGGATAGTTTCTAACATCATATTTCAATAGTATCAAATCTTCACACATTCATAAGATTTTCTTAATGGCACCATGACAAATCGCATTATGTCCTTCCACAAATACTTCTTTTTAAGGGTTAGATATAGGGGATCCCTTTGCCATTGATAAGTTTATAAAGCAATCCTCTTGAATTATGAGTGTTTTCAGTCTTCTTAAATAGTTCATCCTGAATTTCTTTAGTCTCAAAAGCCCATCTTTCCAGTGTGCTAATAATATCATAAATTATCTTTTCTTCATTAGTAAGCACAGGCAAGGCAGGCATTCTGTATAGACTATCTGCATTTTAATGTATAGTTTCAGCACAGTGATCAATAGAGAAATCATAATTCTGCAAGCAAAGGGCCTGGCGTGCTAACCTTCCTTTGGCTTCCTTCATTTGTTGTAGCCACCATAATGAGGCATTATTGGTGACCACAGTGACATGAGTTCTATACATATAAGGACATAACATTTAAAGCTAACAGGACAGCTAGGCATTCCTGCTCAGTTACGCTTTAATTTCTCTCCGCCTTAATTAGAGTCTTAGGATTTTAGGAAACTAGATGATTTACCTATCATCATGTTGAGCGAGGGTTGCTCCAACAACGATATCACTGCATCAGTAAACAATATAAAAGACTTATTGAACTGAGGATGGATTATAATAGGCTGAGTACACAAGGCAGTCCTAATAAAATTGAAAGCACTTTTTTGTTCAGGTTTCCATAAAAACGGTAATCCTTTTTGTAAGAGGTAACTTGAGGGTTCTAATATATCAGAAAAATTTGGGATCAACTGTCGTTAGTATCCTACCATCACTAACATACTTGTATATCTCATAAAATACCCTGCAGAAAATCTTATTAATAACGTCAACCTTGTCAGGACGAAGTTGAGCTCTTTTTCTTTGATACCTGATGCCCAGGAATTGCATCATTTTTTAAGATGATTACTTTGATGGTTTCAACTTAGATGAGGCCTTTCAAAACAGTTGAATACTTTTTGTAGATGATCCATATGAGATGTGAGAATCTTTGAAAATATAGTGATATCATCAAGGTAGATTAAAACGCAGGAAAATTTGAGATCACCTAATATCCCATCCATTGCTCGTTGGAAGGTAGCCAGGGCTTTACACAATTCCTGCAGCATTCTGGTAGGTTCAGACAACACTTCGTTGGCATTCAAGTCACAAAATAGGTCGGTCTTTTTAAGCCAGATCTATTTGCCAATAACCACTTGCTAGATCCATGGCCAAAAAGTATTTATCACCAGCAAATATGCGATGAGATCATCTATCTGAATATAAGAGATACCTATCCTTTTTAGTATCCACATTAAGGCGCTGGTAATACATCACAACTCTATGACCACCATTATTTTCGGACTAATAAAAGGGGAGAAGCCAGGGACTACTGGATGGAACCAACAATCCAAAATATAATAGTTGGTTAAGTTCAATAATCATCTGTGCGTCTTCAACCTTACTCTTTTAAAGGGTCGCCACAAAAAAGGACCACATCTCCAGTCTCAACTTGATGTACTGAACCATTAATCTTACTCAAAATCATATGTAAAAGTTGAAAAAAGATCTGAATATTCCTTCAACAATTTATCTGTTTTTTTATGCTGCTCAGTAGGTTTTCCAGGGCCAATGGAAGGACTGGTATACCCAATGGTAGGGGGCTGCTCAAGACTCATAACTTTTAATTCCCAAAACTGTTGACATTGTCTACTTTTTCAGCAGCTAATGGGAATGAAACCAATAGGGTTATTTTGTTTCAACATTTATTAGCGCATCAGTTAAGGTTTCTAATAAAATAAAGATAGAACCAGCATATTTAGGATCTAAAATACCAAGACAAATCAACACTTCTCTTGCTGAAGGATTATGATGTCCTTGTATTTATAATAGCTTCACAGAGGTATAGTATCATGGTTTTGAATGTCCACAATAATCTGAGATATGGGCGAAATTATTATTACATTTTGTGAATAAAGAGACATACCTTCATATCCATCTACTGATCTAGGAGGCAGTCAGACTCTAGACCCAAAACTACTCTCTCTCATTGCATTTACTTTTGCAATAAATTTTATTCAAGCATAGGTAATTTTTATAATCTATTTGAGGATATTAGTGTGCACCCAATGTTGGGTAGCAGTTGGTCGAGTATAGTAAAAGGCACAGGATACGGTCTGCACCATCCAAAATTTGTAAATGCCCCAGAACCACCGGCGGCCTAGATAAAAATAAAAAAACTAGTGGTTAGTATTTCCCCAGATTTTGGCCTGGCAAGTGAAATGTAACCAGTTCATCAATACCTGCATTCCCAGCCCCTGTCATCAGTGGAGCACGGGGTTTGAGTCTTCCTGGATATCCAACAAATGGTGCTTTTATAAAAGTTCTGTAAGATGTGCACAACCAATTTACAAAAGCAGTATACGTAGCATCACACTCCATGTCCTGTGGTTGTTTGGATTTTGGATTTTAAAACAAACAAGCAGCGGACAAAGCTGCACAATGTGTGTGGTGGTAGACCTCCCAAATGGTCAATAAGTTGTTGAGACAATGCATATTCGGTAGATCAAATCAATTTAATTTTTTTGTAACCTTTGACTTCCTCTCAACTAAAATAAAGCGCACAGTGTTGGAGCTCTACCTTAAGGATGGATGGCAGACAGGCCCTCTCAGCTGCAAAAAAGAATGTCTTGGGTCAAAATCAGCCATAAAAGGGAAAAGTCGGCCATTTACAAGTTTGCAATGAACCTAAGAGCGATCTTGATAATAATGATGGATTCCATTGACCTAAAGACCCTGGTTGATTCTCAGAGGAACCCTACAATTTGGGGTAACATGATTTCGAATAATACATGGGCAACTATATAATTAGCAGTCATATTTCTCTGACTATGCAGTGGACCCTGGGGCGTCCATTTGATGGTACTCTGCCAGTCACAAATAGGTCCCTTCAAACACCTATATAGGGACCACTCCTTTTATAGGCGTGGCGGGGTTCACCAAGGTAAAATAATTTTATTAGATGGGGATTGATTATAGTTCATTCAATCTTTACTGCATGGGTACATAATGCCAACCATTAATTCCCCATCTGTCATTCAGACAAGTTGAAGAAAGTATTATCAGCTTTGATAGGCTGCTTTTTCTTTTTTCATTTTTTGGATTATTTTAAGCTATTCCAAAACTATTATTTAATTCCCCTCAACCTTTGAGACATTTTAAATACTGATCAGTCAGTTATTGAGGGATCAAATTTTTCTTGGCGCTGCTAATATAATCATAAAACTAAGCTTTTAGTAGTGCTTTTTTCTTATATAAATAATCCTTTGAGGAATCCAGCGGTGTGAGGCACCAGCGAGCAAGAACTCAGCTGGATTCCTACAAAATGGTTCTCATTACTGGGGACACCTGTAGACTGATAAAATCATCAAAGATAGAGGCTTCAAACGTGAGTAACTCTCCCACTTTTTATTTTTCACGTTGAATAACGTTTAGTTGCTCTGGAAATGCAACTAGCAAACGATCTATCCAGCCTCTAGGTTTTGAGCAGCGCCCACTAAAACCACGTTTAAAGACAAGTACATCCCTGGAAAAGGAAAATTGCTACTTTTTTATACGTTTATGAAGCTGCCATGTATAGGGCAGCGGACAAGCAAAAAATGAACACATCCTTCCTTTTTTAGCCGCTTAGCGCAAGAGATGATAGTTCCTTACATGGACCCTTTTCACACATGGGAAGAGGTGAAGGAGGCTCTTTTGGCTGAATTTGGATTAAAGCAGAGTCTACACAGGGAAAAACAGGCCTTTATGCGCCTTAGCATGTATGAAGGTGAATCGCCCAATGCCTTTGCTGAACGATTTTACCTCGCTGCAAAAAGGTTGACAACTTCTAAAATGCTCATGCTTGATGATGCTATCACCGCCCTGTTAACTGGGTTAACTTCTCAGCCCTCTCTAGACATGCATACTATCTCAGTGAAATGCTACTTTAAAACCATCCGCGACATCAAGGAGGCGTTATTAGAGGTGGCTGAGTTCCATTTATGTGCCACAATAAATGAAGCTGAGGTGAGCCCTTCAGCTCTAACCATTGAAGAGCCTCCACCTGTTAAACAGTTGGAAGTGAGCCCACCTGTGCCTATCCTCCCTGCAAAACCTGCTTCCTCACTGCGACTTAAAAAGGATACACTCCTTCTTATGAATCAGAGACCTAGAAAGTAGTAAAGACCATACCCCCGCACAGACTCACTAAAGCCGCTGTGTCTTCCCCTCCAGCTAGGCTGGTAAATGCGCGCCCTAAGGCTATTCAATCTCCTGTGGCCGTATCCCCATCATCCATCATGGCTTTGCCAGTTGTTGAGAATACCCTTGGGGAATACTCTGAGGGGGGTTTGATGACGTTAGTTACTATATATTGGGAGCCCCCACAGAAGCAGAGATTCCTGATTATTTGAACGCTAGGGAGTAGATGAGACTAACATACCTGAGGAAATGTACCTCAGCCAAATTCTAGGGTCTCCAAAAGTTATTGACACTGCCAGCGATGGCAAACAATTTTTAGCTAGCTTGATTCGACCTCTTCAGTGGGTCCATACCATAAAATCCATCCTGGATATATACCCTGAAACTGCTCAAAAACTAACCTTCACCTTCCAACTCAAGGAAGCCTTAGCCTTATCGCCTAACTTTGGAGGTACAATCACTAAGGTTGAAGTGGTCATTCAAAAAGTCCAAATAATGGCCATCATGGACAAAGCTCCCCAGTTAACGTGATCTCCACTAAGTTTATCAAGAAGATAAAGCTAGCGCCTGACTTGGAGTATATGCAAGAATTTTTAACCGCAGGCCTTAATATTACCCATGCTATCAGGGTATACTCTTCCCTTCCCATTTGAATTAGAAGCTTATCTTATCAGCCCTTGCGGTGGCTTTGGACAACAATGCATATGATATGCTCATCGGCACCTAATCTATGATTGAGTATGAGGGAATAATGAACATGAAGCAAGGTTTCCTCTAGTTGCTCTGCTTTGAATCACCTTTAGTCTTATCCCATAAAGAACCCAGCAATCATGAATACTCTTGCCTGAAAGAGTACCCCTTTTCTGCTATAACTTTGCCTTATTTTACTTCTGGGCGCAACACGAAGAAATTGCCCGATTCAGTGGATGATAGGGATGGTGTCTCTTTCTACGCTGCAGACTAGGTCTTAATAAAGCCTTGTGAACAAAGAGTGGTTTACTAAAATGACACTCCAAATCCCACACCATTGCTTAAAGCACCTCATAAGTACTGAGAGCGTTAGCCCCTTGGAGCCTCATGTGTTGACTGGGATACTAGACCCAGCCTACCAGAGGCCTATTACCATTATACTGGAAAACCTCACCGGCAAGGACATTGTCATATCAAAACAGGAGATTGGCAGAGGCTTCCTACTCCCCGTGGAGGACATTAAACATATCCACTCCGTTGGCCCTATGGCGGATTTGGGCTTACCCATGGACAACCTGGTGTTTACCTTTCTGAATGTTCATATTCAGATAAGATAACCCCAGAGGAGTTTGAAAAAGTCCATACCTTGCTAGAAGAATATAGTGACATATTCTACAAATTGCATACTGACTATGGCCACATGAAGGGTTGGTGCCACTCCATTGATGTGAGTGATGCCCGCCCTATTAGGTCCAAACCTTATCATAAGTCTTAGGGGGAGGAACAGCAAATGAAGACAAAGCTCCAGTAGTTATTAGACGCGGAATTACTCGTTCCTATACAAAATTCTTGGTCTTCCCCTCGCTTGGTAATTAAAAAGAAAAAGGGAGGCCATCAGATAATCATTGACTACCACAAGTTAAATAACCTCATAATGAAGGATGGCTATCCTATCCCACGCATTGATGACGCCCTGGCCCTACTCTCTGGTTCTAGCTTCTCCGCCATGGACTTGGCCAGTGACTATTGGAAAATTGAACTTTCTCCTCAAGATCAGTTAAATGCGCTCTTATTTGTAGTGAGGGTCCCTTCCAACCCACATGATTACCCCAAGGGTTGTGCAACGCACCTGCATTTTTCCAGCGTGAGATGGATCATATTCTACAGGACTTAAAGTTGACTTGTGTCATTGTCTATCATGATGACATCACAGTGTTCTCAAAAACCTTCAACAAAATTTTTATCACCTGAAGGAGGTGTTTCAACAGTTACATAAGTCAATATTAAGTTGAAGTCCTCAAAGTGTACCTTCTTCCAAAGAAAATTGGATTTTCTTGGAAACTCCATTTCTTGAGAAGGAATTCAGCCCATACAAGATAAGTTTGAAGCGATTTCAAAAAATTTCTCCCCCTAAAAATCTACGAGATATTCAGGTATTTCTAGGAATGATGGTATTACCATCAGTTTATCCTCAAGTTCACCCAGCTCAGTGAACCCCTTGTTCGCCTATTGACTAAGAACACCCCTTTCTATTGGTGCTGAACAAAAGGGCGCTTTTGAGAAGTTAAAACAGTTTTTACAATGACTTCCTAACCTGAGGCATCCTGATTATAATAAACCATTTATCTTATTTACTAACACCTCAGACTATGCTGTTGGGGCTATCTTAGCCCAATTTGATGAAAATGATGTTGATCATCCAGTCTTCTATTTCAGTAAAAAGCTTTCAATAAAAGAACGCAATTACAGAGTTACAGAGAAGGAGTGCCTTGCCGTTTTGTTGGCTGTAAAGCATTACCGCCCATCCCTATATGGGGCCACCTTCAATGTAGTTACGAATTACGCTTCATTAAAGTAGTACAAAAATGAAGGATCCTACTGGCTGGTTAGCTCGCTGGGCTCTAAAGCTCCAGCATTACAACATGAAGATTGAACACCGTTCTGGGAACTGTCACATTAATGTTGATGGGTTGACTTGGCTGCCAGTCCTTCACTTAGAATATAGTGAGGCGGAGAGGTCACATGATCTATTAATGACCCCATTTTGATGTAAGGATGAGGGTGAGCCTGTTCAGAAGATGTTAGACTGGTACTCCCATAACACCAAAGTGGAGAATGGGAAATTGCATAAGCAGATGGGGAAAAATGGCTGCCTTACCTTTGGCCCTTGGAACACATACATGCTATCCTAGAAGCTCACTCCACTCTAGATCATGGAGGGGCAAAGAAAACTTAGAGTGGATTAAGGCTCGGTTTTATTGGGATGGAATGATAGCATTTATTGTTAACGTCTTGGAAGCCTGCCTTAAGTGTAAGAAGCAATCTGGCTACAAGACTAGATATCATTATCAACAAAATACCCCTCAACAATCGTTCCACAACATCCCGTCTGGACGAGTAGGCCCCCTCCCTAAGACTTTTGTAACCAAATTTATCCTTGTAGCCATTGACCACTTCACTAAGTGGGTTGAAGGCACGTCTCTTTCTGCCCTAACAGCCAAGGCCACAGCCACCTTTTTACATTAATGTATTTTCTCTCAACACGGCTATCCACAAGTACTACTCTGTGACAATGGTAAGAACTTCACCTACAGAGTAGTAAAATTCTGGCCACATCTATGGGAGCTCAACAATTTTCTCAGCACCGTACAATCCATCTACCAACGGGACTGTGGAGAGAGCAAATGGAACCTTGGTAACCATTTTATGAAAAATGGTCTCTTCTGATTCACTTCACTGGGATCAATTCTTATCCAGTGCCCTTATGGCTTACCAGATTAGTTATCACCAGATCTTGAAAAAAGTCCCACTTCCATGTCTTGTATGGGCAGGAAACAGAAATACCTGCCCTCTTAATCAAAATGTATTCTCCTCTAGAGTTGAGGAACCTGAGAAAGTCATGAGAAGATTGGCTCAGCGCATCATTTAGCTCTAAGCTGAGGCTATGACCAATTTAGCAAAAATGGTGACAAAAGAAGGGCAGTCTGCCAATGAAATCTGAACCCCCTACCTACATCTTAAGTATCTGACATGGTATTATACTACCATAACCGCATCACTCCTAGGGGCGGAAAGCTTGGATCAATTTGACAGGTTCTTTCACCATCACTTATAAGAGAGGCAATGACTACTTTATAAAAACCTTAGCTACAGGGATCACCATCAATCAGGTACATGGCCGTTTCCTACATCCTTATTCTCCCCCAACATTCTTGAGGGGGGTGGTGTCGGACATTTGAGCTCTCAGCTGAAAAAGAAGAATGTCTTGGATCAAAATTAGCCAAAAAAGGAAAAGTCAGCCATCTATAAGTTTGCAATGAAATTAAGAGTGATTTTAATAATGATGATTACATTAACCAAAAAAAACCCTGGTCAATTCTCACTGGAACCCCACAAATTGGAATAGCACAATCTCTTAGATACATGGGCAACAACCATAAAATCGAGCAGTCAGATTACTCTGACCACGCAGTAACCTTGGGGCATCCATTGGATGATACGCCCCCAGTCACAACCAGGTCCCTTCAAGCATCTATGTGGGGATCACCCCTTTTATAGGCTGGCAGAGTCCCCCATGGTAAAATAATTTCCTCAGATGAGAATTAGCTAAAGCTTATTCAATCGTTACTACACAAGTACATAATGCCAACCATTAATTCCCCATCTGTCATTCAGACAAGGTGAAGCAAGTATTTAAAGCTTTAGTAGGCTGCTTTTTCGTAATTAAAAATTCAGATTAGTGAAAGCTATTTCCAAAACTATTATTGAATTCCTCACAACCTTTGAGACAGTTTATATACTGATCAGTTGGGTATTAAGGGGGATCATTTTTCCTTTATTTCCTGGAGCTGCTAATGAAATCATAAAAACTAAGTTTTATAGTAGTTATTTTTTCTTTATTAAATATCCTTTGTTGAATCCAGTGGCGTGAGGCACCAGTGATTAAGAACTCAGCTGAATCTAACAATGGGCTTAAACACTATGGGGAATTTCATTCCTTTGAGATGCAATGCTTTACGCTCTTGCTGGACCTGTGAATGGGCAAAGCGATTGCTGTGATCACCCCATCCACAGGAATTGCAGAAGATCTGACCCAAATTCACCACATTGCAGTTGTGTTTGTTGATGGGCTGAAATATCACCCGTTCTGTGTCACAGTGGATAGCGCGCCCCCATCTGCACCTTTTGTCACGCTTTCAGCCACAAGGCCCACACCTTCCCCACCAAGGAGGGCATTACCCAAAAACAAAATCCTCCCCAATCCAATGGGCAGTGCAGATACCCATTATGAACTGGCTATAGACACCAATGCTGCCTTCTCGTGAGGCTTACAGGATTGTTACATTCAGTTTAGACCTGTGTCCCTTCAGGAGTGCAAAAAGGCCAAGCAGCCTGAAGAGCAGCGGCCAAGGAAGTGGTAAGGGCCACGTCCGTGATCCTGCCTGCCCAGACCCATAATGACATTGAGTCATTTGCTGCAGAAGTGATCTGAGAATCTGAGCACCAAACTGACCGGGCCAAACTACCTGGTGACCCAATGGGTGAGTAAGATTTACCTGAGAAAACTTACCAAGCCTT
Source organism: Massospora cicadina (assembly GCA_022478985.1). NCBI lineage: Eukaryota > Fungi > Entomophthoromycota > Entomophthoromycetes > Entomophthorales > Entomophthoraceae > Massospora > Massospora cicadina. The sequence continues at coordinate 138,392 of JAKSZP010001478.1, read as the reverse complement.
GCTCAAGACTGATTATACCACCCACTTCCCTCCCAACTTTTGTCAACCTGCGATGATGCACCTCGGGAACACAGCAAAGCAAAAATTGAACCAAAGCTCCAAAAAATAACGCCAAAGCCACACCTACTTCCAAAATGATGGAGTCCCTTAAGTCCACGTATAAAGAACAAAAAGTGCAAAAAATGCGGTCTACAACTACTGCTAATGGAAACTTGGCATTGGAAGGCCTAGGGGGCCCTTCCCGTTGCACCTAAGGTGTAATGGGGGAGCCTTCACAATAGGGATGTTGAACATCGCTGGACTCAAGGCCTCGCCATCCCAGACTAGGAAACTGAGTTAATTTAAAAAATTACTTGTTGACATCATGGCCATTCAGAAAACCCGCTATTTACACAGTGCCGAGGAAACATGAGCAACCAAGCTCCTCCCCTCCCTTTCCTTTTGGTCGCCACACTGTGCGGTGCTTATACATGCAACCCACTATTTTAAATTTATTTTTAGAAGATCATACCTTGATGGCCATTTTCTTATGTCCTTTTTTGGGACAACAAAGTGCACGCTATCATTAATATTCATGCCCCAGTCTGTGCGTGGGCTCACCAGGAATTATTTTTAGCCGTTACTTCCCTCCCACTTCCCCTGACCTATTTGTGGTGGGCGACATGAACTGTTGGGCCAACCTGGCCACTGACCTCTGGTCTTCTGCGCCTTCCCCCCACAGGGGCATGTAGAACTTAGCGTTCTAAAAGCCACTTTGGGGCTGTTTGATGCCCTACCTAAACATGCACCGCTGCTTCAAAAATGTACCATCCCCATGTGCACAACAGCCAGCTGAGGTCAATGTCACACATTGACCTTATTCTTGCCTTGTTGAAATTTTGGTCTGAGGTTGCACACTTTATAATGATGGAATTCCATTTCTTTGACCACAGGTTGATGGCAATTTTCTTTCTTTATCGCTATCTGCGGCACAGGCACCAATATAGTGCAAACTTCGTCCAGCTGAGACTACATCACACAGGTTTTCCTCATTAGTGGACACTGCAACTTCAGCACCAGAGTTCGTCATACCTTTCTGTGTGGACCCACTTTCTACCTGGTCAGCCTTCAAAATTGAACACATCCTTCAGTCATGCCACATTTCATCACTTCAATCATGGGATGCATCAGCAGTCATTCTGTGCACACTTGCAGAAGTAGACCACCTGGAGTCTAATGCCCCTGTCGCAGGATACAGCACAGCTTGGGGTCGCAAGTGGGCAGAGGTGTCTGCTCACCTCAACGCACTGGTAAGGCAACACAAACATCGTGTTTGTGTACATTATAAAGCAAAATATATAATGGCGGCTGACATATGATTCACCTACTTTTTCCAAAAATTCTTCACACCACGACAGAGCTTGGGCTGCACACAGGTGAGGTGGCTGATTCTCTCCATTGCAGATTTCCTGGCTGAAGTGGCAATCAGAATTCAAACTTTTTAATCCAAATTGTATCGCTCCAATCCAGTTGATCCAGCTGAAGTTGATGAAATTCTCAAAACCGAACATATCCGCACCATTTTCCATTATCTAGAGTTGATGAATTCAAATTATCAGGATGTCTCTGGTATGGCATTTGCAGTTCACCATACAGAAAAAGCCCAGGTCCATATGGAATTCCTTATGAGTTTTATAAGAGATATTTTTAACTCTTTCTCCTCTTTGTTGCTTGCCTCAATGAATCAGTGTTTATTATAAACGCGCTTCCTTCCTAGGGGCCATGAGTCTTTTAACAATAATGCTGTATAAAAAAGGGGATAAGCTGCTACCACTGCCTCCTCGAGTTTGATTCTGGTACTGGGACTTTGGGTAGAGGACGATTATGACTGTGTTGGCTTTGCGCACCAAAGCCCCAAACTGAGATAGCAAATAGCAAAAGTGGTCCATGGAGTTCCTGGCCTATCATATGCTGCGCATGGAGGTTTTCCAAATTTTATCCTCCTTCCCATTCATTCAATTTCCCTTAATTGGTGCAGTATCATCCCCAGGTTGGCCCACCTCAAATAAAAATAAAAAGGGGGATAAGTTGGACCTGACCAACTGGGGCCCCAAATCACTTACTTATACAGATACTAAGATCTTTACTAAGCTTTTCTTTCCCATTACTATCACTTTTAGTAACACAATTTTATGCAATTTTTCCGAGATTGACAATCAACCAGGAAATATGAGCAAATTTGTCCGCAACAAAACCAGTTGGGCGAAAGTGGCCAGCGCAAAGGCTAAAGCCCTCCCAACCCGCTGGGGAAAAACACCCCATAAGAATGTTGACACACCCTCCCACCAAAAAGGGTGAGCACAATGCTGCACCCGGAGTTTTGCAATTTCTGAAAAATTGGGCGCATATACCAAAATAGAACACTCCCAACCCCTGTCCTCCCTTGAGCATGGCCTTAGAATTATGGTCAGCGATACTTACCTCAAATTGTGGGGAAAAATGGGGGAGGCCTTCTCCACAACTTTCCCAAACACCATCTTGGTAAATTATAAAAATTTATATAGAGGATGGGTGGACGTCAGATTCATGTCCACAGAGGAAGCAGTGGATGCAGCAAAAATCATATTCTCCGTAAAAATTAACAATGAAGACCGCACCATCCGCATGGTGCACACATGATGGAATATGGCAAATGACCTATTCATCATATTTGACTGACTTCTGAGCACCGTGCACTGTGATATGCTCACAGACAAGCTCTGCAGGGGCCTTGAAGGTTGTGGCGTAATCAAACAGTTTGAATTTGAGAAATTCCCCCTCCTGCCCCACCTGTGCACAGGGAAGGCAATAGCCATTATAGAACCCAATCAGGATGTAGTAGAGGATATCACCCTCATTCCATGCACAGCGACCATCAACCTCCTCAATGACAGCATATTTCGCCCCTTCTGCATCACACTGGAACACACCCCACCTATCTGCAAATTCTGCTCAGCTATAGGCCACAAAGACCACGCGTGCCCCATCAAGTGCAGAATTGAAGAACCGGAATTTTGTGAGGACAATATGGATGAAACAAGCCCAACTTTTGGCAAAATTAAGGACTCCACTTTCGCCTTCTATTGGGGCAAAAGAGCTGATGTCGCTTTGGTCAAGCCTGTTTCATGCAAGGACCGTCGTCATGCACAGACTGCCCGCAAGCAGGCCATGAGTTCTTCTGAGACCCAAGCTCGCACCAAGATTTCCCTGGAACAGATTCAGGCAGATGTCATGGTAGTGCAACAGAATAACCAATCAGATTCCCTGCATGTAACCCAACGCAACCAAAATGATGAATTTTTTGGACACAACCAATCAAACACCTCCAACCAAGCTGAAGAAAATCCACCATGCACCACTGCGGATCCTCCCAGCCAATCACGTATGATCAGCAATGATATGGTTCATGCACATGATATGGAAGAAAATTTCAGCCAATCACAATTTGACAACACTCATGCACAAAACCCAATCACCCCAACACCTAGTTTCTACCCATCAAACCCACAGGCAAGTGGCGCAAAATTTTTTGCTGATGGGGCACAAGCCAACCCATGCCAGACCCAAACTCCATGGAGTAATCTGAGCCAGAAGAAACCAAACAAAACCAGTACTAAGACCGCCAACCAACACACTGGAACCAATATGGCTAATCGGCCCCATACTTGCAGTATGACCCGCGATAAGGAACTGGGTGACCTCAGTGGGTCGCCCCAGCGTTCCTGATCTGTGGACTACTGCAATCACCATAGGGACACTCAACATCGCAGGAGCCAAGGCCCCCACGTCCCAGGCCAAAAAAATGGCTTTCCTGTGCAATATCCCCATGGACATCTTGGCCATCCAAAAAATCCCACTGTCCACCGGGGGAGGAAGAGTTATGGTCAACCATGCTCCTTCTGGCCAAATCCTTTTGGATGTACCACTGTGGGGTGGTAATTCGAACCAACTGTAATCCTCAAGTAAATATCCAAAGCACATCCTCCCACCTGGAGGGATGGCTGCTTCTAGCAGATCTCGAGTGGAATGGAGAAACTTTCGCTGTGGCGTGTGTGTATGCCCCAAATGATCCAAACAACCGCCAAAAATTTTCTTCAATATCCTCTCAATCCCTTTCCCTGAGGCAACGTTTTTGTGGGAGATTTCAACTGTTGGCTTAACACCATTGCCGACCACTGGCCCAAGTCTTAGGCTATACCCCAAGGCCACATGGAAATACGCATACTAAAGGCAACGCTGGGCCTGTGTGACACCATTCCCAAACAAGCCCCCACCCTGGCCAATATGATGAGGCCCCACCACAACAATAAACAGCTGGTCTCAATGACCCAGATTGACCTGATGCTCGCTCCTATAAACTTCTATCACCGGGTATCAGATTTTACAACAACAATTATCCCTTTCTCTGACCACCCGATGGTCTCAATAGCATTATCATCCTCAGAAAAATACCAAATGCCACCAACCTGGCACAGAATTCATCCAAGCACCATCTATCTTCTGGAGCTTAAACTTTGGATTGAGACAGTGCTAACAACACAGCAAGAAAGATGACCACCCAATGGGAACCTTATCGCTGAGTGGGAAATATTCAAGGCTTGAGCAACCAAGAAAGCCTGCCACCTGAACTCCAGAAAAACAGCTGCGATGTTTGTGACAATCAACAAGGCTATCAGACAGCTTCAGCACTTAGAAAACAACACACCTTGTGAGGGATACACCCACCAATGGGGCCGCCTGTGGTTCCAGCTATCTTCACATGTAAACTCCCTCTTTAGAAAACACCAGCACTACACCGAAGTATGCTACAAATTAAAATACATCCTATCTGGCGAAACTCACACGGCCCAATTTTTTCACCATTTTAAACCAATTTCAACTTTGGCAACTTGCACACAGGTCCACCGAGCAGATGACACACTGGCATCCACACCATCCAAAATATCGGCTGAATTACACCAATTTTACACCGACCTGTACATGGCGGATTTCACATCACCTAGAGAAATTGAAAAAAATTTTATCAACCGTTAATATTGACAATATAGCTGATTAACCAGACCTTGTCGCACCCATCACTAATGATGAACTATGGGAGGTAATAAGATCAACTCCGCGCAACAAGTGCCCTGGGTATGATGGCCTACCATATGAATTTTTCAAAAAATATTTTGACTATATCGCACCAATACTACTGGCAACTATGAACAAGTGCCTGGAGGACACAATCCTTCTACCTGGCGGCCAAGACGCATATGTGGTCACATTCTTCAAAAAAGGAGACCAGACAGACTAAACAACTGGCATCCAATCGCTCTCACCAATACTGACACCAATTTACTAACCAAAATATTAGCTAAGCGTCTGGGTTGCGTTGCTCAGACAGCCTTCTCCCCCTCATCAGTTTGTCTTCATCCCAAATCGCTCAATTTGGGATAACATCCACACAATTGCCAACATCTGCCAAGCTAATCCCGCAGGCGCCCTTGCTTTCCTGGACCAAAAGAAAGCATATGACAGAGTGCACTGGGGTTACCTAGAACAGTGTCTAAAGACTTTCAACCTACCACCCCATTTCATAAACTGGGCGCTCCTCCTAACGCGCTCAGCCAGGTTTGCAATCAGAGGCCTAGGTTTCCTAACCGACACCATCACCCCCCAAAAGGGCCTCAAACAAGGTGACCCGCTTAGCCCCCTACTATACAATTTTAACCTTGACCCTCTCCTCCTCATTGTAAACTCAAAGCTCACTGGAATCAGGTTGGAAGGACAACTACCAACCAAAATGCTCGCCTTTGCTGACGATTGCGTTGTTGGAGTCTCAGGCAATAGGGATGCCAGGGCGATTGAGCGCATTATTCACCAGTATAAATCAGTGAGTAACGCCATGCTGAACAAACAGAAAACAGAGGTAATTGTTATGGGCAAATTCGGTTAAACTGGGCCTCACCCTCCCACCACCACACAAACCAACCAACCACACATCCAACTACACAAAGAACAATCCAAGCCAGTAAAACCACTGTGTTTACCCTTTGCACACCACCCCGCCACCAACCCAGTCCATCATCTGGGCATATGGCTCGAAGCTGGTGGATATGCACTTGACACCATCAAAACCAACATTTTGGACAACATCACAAAAAGAATGACATGTATGCGGAGGAGTAAAGCTAGTTTAACCGGAAAAGTTGTGTTAGTCAAATCCCTGATCTTGTCAAAGTTATGGTTTGCTGCCCACGCGGTTCCCTTCTCCGCCAACTTTACCAACGCAGTCTACAAGCTCCTGCAGAACTGGCTATGGTCTGGTTACCGCGCACCTATCAGGCTGGAAACCAAGTACAGCTCATGGAAGAAAGGCGGGATGGGGCTGCTCAACTTCACGGAATGAGCAGCGCAAATCCTCCGCTCATGGGTAGTTCTCACAACGTCACCCAACCCACCATCCCCCCACTGGGCTAAGGAAGCCAAAACCAACTTCGCAAGGGCACTACATCTGAGGTCCCCCTCCAACCCTGCAAATCTGATGAAGTACCTTGCAACACATCCAACTGCCACCAGACTGCATAACACCAACTGATATTTCAAACGCATCATGTACAACCTAAGACAAGGGGATTGGAGCTTCTCCTATGCATGGCAATCTGAATAAATTCACCCTCAAACTGGTTACGTGCAACTCCACAGGGAACAAATAGTGACTAACGTGCCTGCCCCACTACCATCCTTTCCTCTATCCCGGATTAACTACCCAGACTACCAAGACGTCCCATATGACTTGCGCACCCAAAAGCAGGTGTGGGACCTCGTCACCTGCCCCCTCTTATCCCCACAAGTGTGCTCCACAATGTGGCGCTACATGCGCCGTACGTTTAGAACAGCTGACCGCACCTTCTCAATGTTCAAGACATGCGCCATCTGTGGCGGACCTAACACACTAGCACACCGCCTGGAAGAGTGCCCGCCGTCTGTGCATATCTGGGCCAATGTGATGCACTTGTTTCAGCAATCACCAACAGCTGAATTCCGACTATCCAGCGATATCCTGGAATTCAACATGGCCTCGCCTATCCCCCAGACGCTAAGGGCTCTAATTGTGAGTATTGAAATATGGTCCATTCACACAATTACCCTCGACGCTTTCAATGAGATCCTCCACAATTTTAACCATGCCATCGTCAGGTTCCACAGCTATTTGGCCGACCACTTCCAAGCCTGGCTGTTTAGGTTACTCCAACACAATTGGAAGAAACGGATGGGCAACTGGATTCCAATCTGGTTCCCTTGTTATACCATTGAAAACCTCACAGTCTTCATAGGCGTACACCCTACTAGCCCCTGAGCTGCCATGCCACCTAAGGTCTAATCATCCACCACCCGTGGCTCCTATCCACACCCAAGTGTGCCAAGTCGTATCTTTTGAGTTCCATTGTTTTGCGCTCTCTTCCCTCTTCTGTTTTCCATTTTCCTCTTCCCTACATATCGGATGTGTCTGTCCCCTGGTCAGCCATCCTTGAATAAATAAAAAAAGTTATCTACTAAAATTATGGTACACCTAGGGAAGTTAACTTTAATCTCATTTCCTCTGAGCAATTTGGTTTCATTTCAAAGTGGTCTATTTGGGACAAAATACATACTGTAGCCAGCGTCTGCCAATCCATGGCTACTGGGGCTCTTGTTTTTTATACCAGCAGAAGGCTTATAATAGAGTCAACTGGGATTACCTCAAAGCCTGCCTCCACAAGTTCCAACCCCCATCAGTTCATTAATTGGGTGATGTTGCTTATGGAATCCACCACAATGTCTGTGCGTAGCCCTGAAACCTCACTATTGTTCTTCGCCCTCAAGGGGGCATCCACCAAGGGGTCCCTTTGAGCCCACTCTTGTATACCTTCAGCCTCGACCCACTTTTATGCAACGTGAATGCCCACCTTACTGTTGTCCATGTGCAAGGCCAAGCACCGATTAAGTTGTTGGCGTTTGCTGATGATTGTGTGGTTGGAGTGTCTAACAACCAAGATTCACGTGCACGTAAGGCTACTATCAGGCTTACTCCTGGGTAAGTAACGCTGCACTTAACACCTCCAAAACCGTAATCATTCTCTTTGGTCAATTATAAGCCCGCTGGTCACCAGCACCCCAATTCTTACCTGCTTTAGTAGCTACCTCACGGGTTCGTTTGCCCCACCCACACCATACCGCCACGCTTGTGCTCCCTTTTCATGCCAAGACCCACTGCTGGTCTGGTATGCCATCTGGGAGTGTGGCTGAAGGCGGGAGGGTATGCCTCATCAATAATGAAGCACCATATCCTGGACAATGTTACAAAACGCATCGACTCCCTCAGAGCCCACCAAACTTCACTCACAGGCAGGGTTGTGTTGGACAACTCTATGCTCCTATCTAAATTTTTTTGTGGCTCATGCTATCGCCTTTTCCACATCCTTCTTCACCTCGTTATACGCCCTCCTGCAAGGGTTGCTTTGGTTAGGCCGCACACTGCCAGTGCGCCTGGATGTCTTGTTGGGCCCTCGCCATAGTGGTGGTATGGGCCTGCTTAACTTCGAGGCCCATGCCGCCAAAATACTTGGAAACTGTATCGCTGCAGTCACCAACACCACACTCCAAGCCCATTTTGGTCACGTGCGGCCTGTCCAATATTTCCTGCGCCCTGGACCTCCGCAATCCTATCCACCCCCAATCTCTGTAAAGTATCTTGCCTTACATCCCTTTGCTGCAGGCCCACATGGGACGTCACCACACTTCAAACAAATTCACCTCACCATGCGGAGCGCTGAGTGAAGAAGTTGCATGAGTGGGCACACCGCCCATAGGGGTCTCTCTACTCTCCGCTTAATACAGGAAGTACAAGGTCAAGCCGTTCTCAATAGTGTGATACTAAGGAGGTCCCCTACCATGGCCTGGGTGGATTATCTGGTCATCTTAGACATCACCTAATCTTGAAACCCAGAAATCATTTGGAAGTATGCACATCACCCGCTTTTTCAGCCACAAGTTCCTTCCCATGTTTGGCGCTGTTTGAAATGGGTATACCATAAGCTGAGTGAATTAACGCATCACACTCCTCATGAGTTTTGTGTGACCAATATGGGACTTTGGTCCACCACATGAAAGAGTGCCCTCCATCAAAAGCGATTTGGAATGAGGTTCAACGTCTCTTTTTTCAGGAGCAAACACAGCCCTTCAGCCTATCTAAGGTCATATTCGCCTTGTCCTTAAATTCCCCTATACAGCCTTCCCTATGAGCCTTAGTGGTAGCAATTGCAATGTGGACTATCCACACGGTTGTCTTGGATGCCATTTCAGGCTCTACTCTCACCCTCCAGGAAGCTGTACGCCAATTACACTCACACCTCATTGACCACTTTCAGGAATGGTTGTTTGGGTACCTACCATCTCATCAATGACATTTTGTCTCATCCTGGTTTCCGGTTTAGTTCTTCACTTCAGACCCTTTCCTTCATACGTGCTCATTAGTGGCATAAGCCTCTACTCATGATACCCCTCTTCCTTTATTTGGCATTCCTGCCGGCAACAAGAGACAGCGTTAGCTTCTCTGTGGTGCCTCTAGCTTATATTAGTGCTTGTTAGCTACATATTGGAAGTGTTCATCTCATAGTCGGCCTTCCCCAGATAAAATTTAAATTTAAATCAGACTCTAAAACCACATACATGATACTCTAATAGAACAATTTTACTTTATTTATCAAGTAGACATTCCTTAACTTAATTTTCAGTTTTATCCTGAGGTGTTTTAAAATCAACTGCACTCAATGTCCAAGAAAAGAAAGAAATTCTTTGGTATAATTGATATTAAGCTATTTGATCCCTAAAAATTGAGTACCAAAAAAAAGATCCCAACTTGAATTATCCAAGGCAACAGTGGAGGTCGTTATATATAATTTTCCAAAATACATAGGTAAGGATGAGTATGCTCTAATAGCTCAAGTGCAGAGAGGACCAGAAGTCCCATACTCCAAAAAATGAGGTACATCTGGAGCTATCTTAATCCTCTTCAAAAGTTTGGAAGATATGATTTTAACAGGTGAGCAACTATCCAAAATGGCTAGGGCTGGAATCTTATGAACCTTCACTGCTACTTGATTCATTAAGCTACCAATGCGTGAGGGCAAAGTGAGGAACGTAGGTGTCTCATCAACAGAGGAATAAGATAAAGTAAAGTATTTATTATCATTTGAAGGCCATATCTCCTCCGGTTCTGCTTCAATAGCTGGTTCAATATCATAATGTAAAATAGAAATAAGTTGAGGCTTTGTGGTATTGTCAACATGAAGTACATCACCCTTCATGTTGACCCTCTTTTCCCGCCATATCTGAGCGTAGTCTCCAACAATTTCGCGCCTGGTGACGGGTTTTATTACAATAGATACACAAATTTTCACTTTGGACTCTACTGCATGAACACTGGGTCTTTTGGACGAGGTAGAACTTTTGTGAACCCATGCTGGAAGGGTGAATTAATAAGAGCTTCCTTAATTTAATGGATACAATTGAAAGTATGCTTCAGGACAATAATGCGGAATTTAACTTAATTACATGGTTCTAAGGCTGAAATTACTGCTGTGAAGGCATCATCCAAATTAGCTCTCTTAGTATTCACCAAAGGTTGAGAATTTGCATAAAAACGAATAGCGAAATTAGAAGGACTTTCTCCCTTGTTCAACTGGATTCTCATGAAAAATGCTTCTGGTTCAAAGGGGTTTATCACTTACAAATTCTTGAATTAGAGCTGTTTGAACTTGTTTCTAAGATAGGAATTCTTGAATATGAGGGGTTATTATCTGCTTATCAGCATTAATTAAACAGGAATTAATATACTTGACATTTTGATGGCCAGTTGCTTCACCCATTACACTCTCATAGGCGTGCAAGAAAGAAGCAATGCTTTCCTGTTTGGGTAATTTTTTTAACTAGTTTTGAAAGAAGATGTTACCAGGGTTGATAGAAGTAATAATGCTAGCAACCACTTTAGGGGCAGAAGATTAAAGGCAGTTTCAGTTGGTGTATTCATTATAATAATTGTTTTTGAATAGCCTCAATTCTTCTTATATTTCTCTCCAAATTTTATTAAAGGAGGATGCTGAAGCCTTGTGATTGTGCTGATCTTTCAAAGTCTTAATCTTAATTTGATGTGCTAGTAATTGGGCTTCACAATGGTTTACTTTGTCATCAAGGCTTTATATTTGCCATCCAATCGGCTTAGGTGTCCATCAACAACCATGGTAAATGCAGTAAAGTTATCCATTTCAGCAGATAAGGCACTCAATGTAAGTTAAGTGTCAAAGGGACTCCCATTGTGACGGACCTTGCATCCAGTAGCCAGTTTTTCCAATTGATATTTTAAAGTAGCTATAACTTTGGATATATCTTCTAGTCTTTGATCACCATCTACAGATGCAGGAATAGCCGGTCATGGGGGTCCAGGGGGTCCTCGTCTTCCATCTAATCTATAAGAACCTTCAGGCTCCTTGGGACCACAAGGCTCTTCCATGAAATCTTATCAAGTTAATTTCTGACAATGTTGCTGCAAAGATCATAATGCGACTTCAAATTAATTAATTATTAGAGCCCAACTAACATAATGTTCTTGAAACCATTGATTAAACTGTTCATAAAGATACCCAGAGATCTCACTATCAATTAAGGCATGTAGCATTCAGTCAATATTTGTCAAATGTCAGTTATCCACAATAGCATCTCTATTGTCAACAACATAAGCTTAAGCAGTAATTTAGAAGTTTATTACTGCTGAGTGCACATTATGAGACATTCCTAGTTGTCTGTTTAACACACAATAATGTACTCCAATAATCTGAAGGAAATTATGCAACGCGAGATGTACAAAATGGCAAAGACAACGATCTGTACCAATTGCTAACTCAATAGCCGGTAGTTGGCAAGATTCATACATTATGTGAATTTTAAAAATTATTGTAGAAGCCCTGGAATGGAGAGATTTACTACCTTCAAGATAAATCTTAGAAAGTGATTGCTGAATTATACATCAATATTTTCAACCTAAACTCAATACTTTCACTGATCTACATTAAGGATAATTCATTTCAATGTAGCCTGAAACTCCAAGGCTTCAGGCTTTGAGGAAGTTACTTTAAATCAAATTGTAACCACATAGTTAGTCAGACTTATGGCTTAATAATGGGTATTGTTTTGACTTTCATCATTCTTTATGGCATGATAGATGTTTTAAATAGCAATAGCTCAAAGCAACCTGTAGTGAGCAACACTTTTTTCTCAAGACACGAGGAAAGAGTTAACTGGCTGAGTTTGATATCTCAAATGGAACAGTAAAATAGTCAACCAGCTGATGAATCAAAAATAAGGTTGCAAAAAGCTGTAATTCATGTAATAGGATATTCTATAATAATTAGTTGTTGAAGAATCACTTAATTAAAGCAAAAAGATTATGAGACAAAATAAGTGATGTTTGTTTTAGTTGAAACTTTGTATAAATATAGGAAATTAGGATTATTTTCATGAGGTGGACTTATAATCTCTCTTCATACAGGATCTTTCATCAAATGCTGTTAGGCGCTAATCAAGATGACTTCCTAGAGGATATTAGAGGTTGTCCATATATATCAGAAGCTGTCGCTTTGGGTGCATCTGAATAAACTGACAATTGAGGATCAGGTGTAGAAATAACTCCTTATCAATTGTTTTTTCACCAAAGGAATCTTCTCGTGGAGTATTTTTATTTAATCTCCATTATAATCCTGAGTCTAACAGATGCCAAGAACTATCTGCAGTAACATGACTCAAGGACAAAGGTCCTCTCAGGCCCCAAGGGCCTCAAGACCCACCAGACCAATAGTTCTAGTGTTCATAAAGTCATGAAGAGCATAGTGGGCTTCTGGCTCCAATGGAACATAATAGCTACGAGATCTTAAAATGACTTTTGGCCCCCTTGGTACAATACCTTACGCACTTATAAAGCTGATCAATGGAGAAATGAGATCTAAGCGAAGATATATGCTTTACATAAGAAGGTAGAGAAAATACTCAATGGGTTGGTGACCTATTTAATGGACTTCTTATTGATCCCAACCTCACCTGAGAGATATTTGATGAGGAGATGGAAAAAACACATTCATTTATTATAATCACCAATTACCATTTAAATCAATTGTGACAATCTTATAATGACCTTAAATTACAAATCAGCAGATGTGAAGCCAAAGTTTTAGCTCTTAAAGTTCAGATGGTGCAAAAGACCATTCAATCTATTCTTGAAAATTATGGGATGAACCACAAGACAATGTGGAATAAAATAAGAGGACAAATTTAACAAAGTTTTCCCTATTATACAGAACCATGTCATACAAACCAAGTCAAGCCAAAGTGCTGAGCTGAGTATTAAAACTATATCTTTCCTTCTGTCTCTTTCCTTAAGCCCAAATTCAAGTATACATTTTGTTCCAGGTCAGGAGAGTATCACGTTGTTCTTAAATGCTCATGAGAGTGCAATGGAGGAGACCAAGGACAGGCAGAAAGTGAAGCAAATTATTTAAAAGATCTTCAGGGAAGCCAGAGAGATTATGAACTATCTCCTATGTGACTATCAAATCTGCGCTCACGTCAAGATTGCATTAATTCCTAAGTTATGAAAATAAAACCTCTTAGACCATAGTAGGCCTTCATGTCTATCATCCTTAATAAAGGGAAAGAACAGCAGACTTCTTTAGACAATTTCTCCGCCAGCACTTAAACTTAGACTACTAATCACATTTCTAAAGATGACGCCATTACTGAATTCATATATGATCTTAACAACTAGATGATGTCTAATTCCGCATGATAGGGTTTAATAAACTTTACATGTGTCTAAGATATAATGAGTGTTTTAATAGATTTTCTCTTGGTATGATAAATAGATTTTTTTTCTTAAAGATCCAGTCAGCTACGCGTGCATGTCATCAGGTATAAGGATAAAATCATACCCACTTGTTTAACCTGCAAGATTGTTGTCACACCATGGGCCAGGGCTATAAGTAGCGCACTAAAGATGCATAAAGAAAACTGTTGGCAAACAAGATGTCATCATGAATTTATAGGCTCTTTTTGTTCCGAAAAATTTCACTAACATGCACCTTAAAAACTAAAAAAGTACTTTTCATAAGAATTTTGCTTCAAGAATTTCTAATGAAACAAACTACTTCTTACAATAAATATCTAAATTCTGCTTCTGACCATTCACCATATACTTACTTACCACCACAGGTCAAGAGCCTGGGAACTCATGTCACCGTTAAAATGAATACACTCATAATATTAAAATCATTAATAGTGGATCCCTATTATATATTATTTTTCGATACTTAATAGAAAGATCAATATTGCTATTTACCACTTTACATAGAGTTTGGAGCCTAAGGTCCTGAATGTACAAAAAATTTTGGGGCCTATTATGCGTTCCCTTTTAGGTTTAGTAAATATATTTTTGGACACTTTAGTAGTGGCCCTTTAAAACCTCAGCTATGATATACTGCTTAGGACTCAATTTCTCTTTTTTTGTATGGTGCCATCTTCTACTAAACTAAGGGGTTATTATCCTTTTTGGTATATGAGTTCTTCTAGTATTCAAAAATACTTAGGATTGCAAGGAGCGTATAAAGGATCACACTTGCTTTGTCAGACATTTGCTTCCTAGCCTTCTGAAAAAGAATGTTGTGAGTGAAATTCAGCTTAATAGAGGCAATGTCAGGCAATCACGAGTCCCCAAAAAGTAAATCAAATTTTAATTTTAATTTTTTTAAAACTGAGGCACGCTGACCAGGGGATGGACATTGCCAAACATAACAAAAGAAAACCACACCAAAAGTCGAAATGACATGGCCAAAGTCCTTTGAATGATGTTAAATTAAATGCTAAACTCCAACCAAGTCAGAAGCGAAAACTGCTAATTGACCATGGTGGAAGGAGAGGGGGACCAGGAGGCTGAGCGAGCTCAACTGGGGCAGACAGGCAGCGGCACAAAGCAGAGAGCAAAGGCGTAGGCGCATCTTGGAAGTAGGGGTCCAGTGAGGGGAGTGGCGCAGGCCAAGGAATACCTTTTTCAAGGCAGTTGGAAAGGTAAGTGGCAAGGGCCTTCTCAGATTTAAGGCGGATGTTGCGCAAGGAAGAAGCCAGGTCTACAACTTTGGGAGTGAGGCGGGAAATTTTGCCAAACTTAGCTTGTTGTTCTAAAAATTTGAGATTATTGTGGCAAAGGAGTATTGGTAGTGGAATTTTTATTTTTGTGGGAGGGTCAGCGCGGGGTCCACCGGATGGGGGCAAGACCTTTAGATAAAATCTTGAAGGACAAACTTGTGGTAGATTGGAGTGATATATCATGAGGGGAGGCAATTAACTCTTTAAATAACTGATGGTCAGATCAGAATATGGGGCACCTAGGTGAGGCGAATAGTGGCGAGAGGGGATCTGGGCCACATAGTTGTCATTGATGAACTCTTTGAAGCAAGAAGGGCCAGCTGATTCAGAGATAGGAGCACCCAATTCATTGACTTCGTCCAAAATAATCCATGGATTTTGGTTGATGATAATTAGGTTGGGAGAATGCGTTGGCATGGGGGAGCGAGACTTGGGATAAAGCAAGTGTGGCTTAGAATTAACTGGAGTCTAGTCAGACCCCTGATTGGTTAGTTGAGGAGAAGGGTCTTGAGGACACTGCTCCTGATTGGCTGGGGCTGGTCCAGCTGCAGATTCTGGCTTTTAGATAGGAGGGGGAGGAAAGTGCCCCAGGGGAAGAATAACTTGGTTGGCGATTGGGTCATCATGTGAAGAGTTGGGTGTGTGGGCTGCAGCTCAGGCGTTGTAGGGCAGCGCCATTTTGAATGGTCTAGTATAAAACAGGTAGGGCAGATGGTGCGCTATCCATCCACGTGGGCCCAGAAAGATGGTCTAGGGCAGAGGGAATGATGATGCTAGGGTGAATTGAGAGGGCAAACTCCACAAAAATGGGATGTATGGTTGCAAAGGCATGAGGGCCTGCAAGGCGGGAGGCTCCAATGGGAACCTCAAATTGGAGGATGGGGTCCAAACTGTATGCCAACAAACCGGCCAACAGTTCATTGTATATTATTTTGGGGGGAGGTGGGTAGGGAGGCCCACAAACTGAACCACTAGAGTGGTATCAGCGAGCAACCAGGTTCAAGTGGTAGGGAGGGATAAACCCTGGAACACTAGGGGAATGGTAGCTGCAACTGCTGCATCAGCTTCACATGAAAACTGAGGTCAAAATACCCCTTGAAGGGGTGGAAGTCGTTTAACCAGAAGGACACAAATGATCCTGGGCAAGTTCGATGATAAGGCAGTCAGAATATGGGAACAACTTGCCATATTTGACCCAAAGGCTGAAGTGCATGGTGCTCCAAGGGAGTACTAGGGGGCAACGGGGTACCATCTGGGTGCAGGCGAGGTGTATAGCTAGGTCCTTAGGTGGCATGAAGCGACTGACCAAACTGTGAGGGCTAGTAGAACCAACCTGGGCGTGTTTTGGCAGAGGCCAAAAAACATTAGGAGGGGTGTGTGTGTGTGTGTGTGTGTGTGTGTGTGTGTGTGTGTGTGTGTGTGTGTGTGTGTGTGTGTGTGTGTGTGTGTGTGTGTGTGCACCCCCCGCGCCCCATGAGGGGGCAGCAGGCATTAAGCTTGTCGACATAGGGAACCGGAGAGGGCCAACAATGAGTGGAGTTTTGTTTTTTAAATCAATTAATCAGGATTTGACCAAAAAGTGGGCAAATCGAAGAGAAAGAATTTTTGAGGAAATAAAATATAATACTAAAAATATTGAATTAGTTGGCCAAAAGGCCCTGGCTAATTCTTGGCGGAACCCCACAAATTGGAGTAATACAATTTTGACTCCTCCCTGGGCAAAATAAATCAACAACCAATAATCAGATTACTCTGACTACAAAGTGGACTATGAGGCATTCATCAGATGATGCTTTCCCTAACCATACCCGGGTCTATTCCAACACCTATGCAGGGACTTCCCCCTTTATAGGTTTGGTGGGGGTCCCCAAGGTGAAAAGATTTTCTCATATGGGGATTGACTGAAATACATCAAGTTGTTACTTCATAGGTACATTTTGGCCATAGTGATTCCCCATCCATTGTTTGATTAAACAGATGTAAGTTTGTCAAACCACAATAGGCTATAATCGCATATTACAAAATTTGGAAATTCCCAAGCCATACAAACGTTGAGACTCGACGTTTTAAACACCTTTATCAATTTAAAGCATACTCTCTCTTACCCCTGAGTGCCGGCTTTAAAGAAAACTAAAAATTTAAACATCTTAATATTTTCATATCTTTATTATTTCCTTAACAGTGGAGATAAAAGCCCCTAATTTATATTGGTGGATTTAAGTCAGCAAGTACCAACGAGCTGATTTCCAAGCCAAAAATCAAACAAGTGTTTTACTATAGGTACAGCCTGTACACCACAAAAACCACTAAAACGATGGAAATGAACCCTCAGCTATCCTCCATTGAACTCCAGCTAGCTAGTGCTCTATCTCACCTTAAACGGCTTAAGCAGCACTCAGTACAATATCTTGGTATAAGAAAACCCCTCTGCGAGACAAGTTCATACCTGGTGAGAGAAGTATTACCTCCTTCATATAAGTGTATTAATCTAAAATGGAAAGAGCCACTGACCAGAAAAAAATCCGGTCCATTTTTTCTTAAATCGAATAGCACAAGAAAGAATGGTCCCCACCATGATCAACCTCAGTACTTGGGCAGAGATTAAGTAAGCGCTTCTTGATGAATTTGGTTCTAAGAAAAGTTTACAGCGGCAAAAACAGGCCTTTATTTGCCTTAGTTTGCAAAAGAAAGAATCAATCACCTCATTTTTTAAACGGTTCTAAAATAATGCTCAGCCTTTGTTGCTTGCACAAATGCTCCCACGTGAAGATGCAATTGCTGCTATCTTGGCTTGCCTGTCATATCATCCCTCCTTGGAGATGCATCTCTCTTCTTTAAAGCTAACGTATAAAACTGTATGAGATATCAAGGAGGCTTTATTAGCAGTTGCAGATATCTATGAGCGTGACCCTCCACAAGGAGCTATGAGCCAAGATTCTACGCCGCCCAATTTAGCATCTACCATTGCTGTTTTCCTCTGGAAACCAACTCCTACGGAGTTGTGATCACCCACTGTTTTCTCTTCCCATAACAATAATTAGTTGGTAATGGTGGTGATGGGGCAGTGCTATTTTTCGTCTTAAGTTATAGAGACTCAGTTGATGAAAGCAGTCGACCCTTCGCCTTGCCTATCTCCTTCTTCAGAGCAGCCTTCTCAAGTGGTTTCAAATCATGCTCTTCAGCCTAAATCCCTTTCTTGGGTCCCATTTACTACCACTAACAATGGGGTATATGACCAGGTCATAAAGGCTAAACCATCTGTTTCACAAAAGCACCCAACCACTGAATGACCCAAAGCTGTTAAAGATAATTTATCTACCTCTCCAGTGCTATCCCCCTCAACCTCTCATGCAGATAACTCAGTCCAAAGCCTGTCTCCTTGAGGCAGCACCAACCCTCTGCTTTAAAGGTCGAAACTCAAGCGGTGGCAGTTACAACGCCTCCCCCAAAAGTTAAGGTGGAGGAACAACACCAGGACTTATTATCCCATAATGGAAGGCCTAAACCTATCCCACCTCCTATGGGCTTCCTAACCTGCGTTGATAACCTCTCTGATGATGATTTGAAGGGGGTAAGAAGATGTTGGTCATTATGTTTTAAGAGCCTCAGGTGAAGTGGAAGTACCTGACCGTTTGAACCCAGAGAGAGTATATTGGACTAAGATCTCTCATCACACTTATCTTCGGCATAAGATATGGGGTCTTGAGATTATTGACACTACTAGTGACATGGACCAGTTCATTGCCACGTTTCTCTGATCTATATAGAGTGTGCTTACATTGCAGACTATCCAGGAGAAATACCCTCAAACTGCAAAGCGCCTTGCATCCGCTTTTTATCTAAAAGAGGTCCTCGCTCTTCCCCCTCCTTGAGTGGTACTTTAACTAAAGTGGAGGTCGTTGTTAATGGATTGCGGGTTAAAGCTATCCTTGACACTGTTCCCGGTGAATATTGTGTCAACAAAGCTCATGAAGAAAATTAAGCTGACCCCTGACCTTGATTACACTCAAGAGTTTGGAATGGCTAGGCCAAAAACACCCGCGCCATTGGAGCCTACTCTTCTCTGCCCATATGGTTTGAAAAGCTTCTCTTGTTAGCTCCAGCATTAGCTTTGATTAATTATACCTACGATTTACTCATTGGAACCCAATTTATGCTTGAATTTGAAGGTATTATTAATTTGAAGCAGGGCTAACTCTCCCTGCTTAACTATGATCTTCCTCTTATTCTGTCTAATGATGAGTCAATAAAAAGGATTATGTATTCACAGAAAAGTATCCCTCCTCCGCTTTACTCCTGCCTTACACCAGGGTAGGACAGCATACCAAACTGTTGCCTCCCTCAGTGGATGCCTGTGAGGGTATCCCTTTCTATGCTTCTGAAGAGGTGGTCATTAATCTGGGGAACAAAGGGTAGTTTACACGAAAATTACCATGCAAATCCCCCACAACTGCCTACTGCACCTCTCTTGCATAGATGGAGTTAGTCCTATCGAGCCCAGAGTTTTGTCAGGCGTGTTAGATCCCGCCTATCATCGGCTTATTAATCTTTTGCTGGGAAATTTCACCAAGAAGGATATAGTGGTAAAAAAGCATCAGGAGATCAGAAGAGGCCTGCTGATACCCGTTGAGGGCATCAAGCAAGTCCACTGTATTGGATCTATGGCAGATATGGTTTACCTGGTGACCACTCCATATGTACCCCACCTTCTGTTCAAATCTTTAATGAAATAGCCCCAGCTGAGTTGGATAAAGTCCACTCCTTACTTGAGGCATATAGCGACATTCCAAATCTGACAATGACTATGGGCATATGAAGGGGTGGATGAATACAATTGAATTTGGTGATTCTAAACCTGTTTGCTCCAAGCCCTATCACAAATCAAAAGTTGAAGAGCTACATATGCGGACGGAGCTCAAACGGCTGCTGGATGCTGGATTGCTGGTGCCGTCACAAAGCCCTTGGTCCTCCCCCTTCTTTTAATAAGAAAAATGGAGGTCATTGT
This sequence comes from Massospora cicadina, assembly GCA_022478985.1. Classification (NCBI taxonomy): domain Eukaryota; kingdom Fungi; phylum Entomophthoromycota; class Entomophthoromycetes; order Entomophthorales; family Entomophthoraceae; genus Massospora; species Massospora cicadina. The sequence continues at coordinate 118,159 of JAKSZP010001478.1, read as the reverse complement.
GTAGCTATGTGCTACCGCAAATTAATAGCCTCACCAAGAAGGATAGTTACTCTATCCATCGCATTGATGACGCTCTTGACCAACTCTTTGGGTCTAATTACTTCTCCGCCATGGATTTGGCTAGCGGTTATTGGAAAATGGACCTTTCTCCACAAGACCAGGAGAAATGTGCTCTTATTTTCAGTGAGGGTCTCTTCCAACCTACCCAACTACCGCAAGGGATGTGCAACGTACCTGCCACTTTCCAGCGAGTAATGGATCATATCATGCAGGATCTAAAATTAAGCTGCATTATTGTCTATCTCAATGATATTACATTCTTTTCTATAACTTTCAATGAACACCTTGCACATCTAAAGTAGGGTTTAATGCTTGCGGGCTTCCGGTATCAAATTAAAGCCCTCTAAATGTACATTTTTTCAGAGGAAGCAGGATTTCCTTGTACACGCTATCTCCCAGTATGGATACAACCGCTTTAAGATAAATTTAAAGAAATATCCAAGATGTCTGAGCCCAATACCCAACGAAACATCCAGGTATTCTTGGGTATTATGGGGTATTACCATCAATTTATACCTAAATTGCGCAGCTCAGTGAGCCCCTTGTACAGCTCTTAACAAAAAACACCTCTTTCCATTGGGGTGCTAAACAGAAAGCCGCCTTTGAGACCCTGAAGCGCTTTTACAAAAAAAGACCAATACTCTGCCTTCCTGACTACAGCAAACCCTTCAAGTTTTTCACGGATGCCTCTGACTACGCTTTTGGAGCTATATTAGCTCAGTTGGATGAGCATGGAGTCAATAATCCCGTGCCTTACTTTATCAAAATGCTTTCAAAAGCTGAGCGTAATTATAGCGTCAGAGAAAAGAAGTGCTTGGCTGTCCTGCTTGCTTTCAAAAACTACCGCCCATTCCTATATGGGACTCCCTTCAAAGTAATCATAAACCACGCTTCATTGAAGTGGTTGCATAATATGAAAAATCCCTCTGGGCGGAAGGCTCGCTGGGCTATTAAGCTCCAGCATTATGATATGACCATTGAGCACCGAGCTGGGACACACCATGTGAACGTTGATGGGCTGACTCAGCTGCCTGTCCTTCACCTTGACAATAGCGAAGCTGAGCGGTCGCATGACCTCCTAATGACTCCTGACGCATGGGCTGATGAAGATTAATCAGTACAGAAGATGCTCACTTGGCACTCCCGCAATATGAAGGTGGAGAATGAAAATAATTAAGAAAGTAGGAGTAAATTGGTTACCCTACCTCTGGCCATCCAAGCGAGTGCAAGTCATTTTAGAGTCTCACACTCTCATGGGGCATGGCAGAGTATATAAATTATGAGTGGATAAAAGAGCGTTACTATTGGGAGGGCATTATGAAAACCATAACTGAAGTCTTGGATGCATGCTTAACCTGTAAAAAACAAACCAGCTTCAATACCTGATATCAGTATCAACCTACAACGCCACACCAACCCTTCCACACTATAAGTTTGGACGTATAGGTCCTCTCCCTCTAACTACCAGTGGAAACTTCTATATCTTGGTTGGTATTAATCATTTCAACAAGTGGGTTTAAGCTTTTGCTCTTCCCGCTCAGACTGCTAAAGCTACGGCTACCTTTTTACACCAGTTCATCTTCACCTGGCGTGGGTATCCCCAGGTCATCTTATGTGACAATGGGAAAAACTTTACTTCCTGAGTGGTAAAGCTCCTCGCCAATTTTATAGGAGCTCAACAATTCTTCTCAGCCCCATATACTCATCCACAAATGGTGTTGTAGAAAGAAGTAATGGGACTCTGGTCTCCATATTATGCAAGATGACCACTTCCAACCCTCTCCACTGTGATCTTTAAATTCCAGTGCACTCATGGCCTACTTTAATAGCTACCATAGCATCCTCAGAGTGTCCCCTTTCCAGGTGTTATATGGGCAAGACCGGGGGTGCCAGCACTATTAGTCAAGGACATTTTCTCTGATCAGACTGATCCGTCACAAGTTACGAAAAGTTGGCTCAACACATCATTCAATTACAATCAGAGGCCATGACTAGCTTAGCAAAGACTGTTACCAAATAAGGCCAAGCTGCAAATGAGCTCAAGGCCCCTCTTCTCTCATTTCAAGTATCTGACTTGGTACTCTATTACCATAACTAAATTACTCCAAGGAGTGAAAAGCTCGGTTCTGTCAGTGAAGGTCCTTTCTCAGTCACATACAAATGAAGAGATGAGTATTCTATCAAATCCCTCTCCTAAGACTCACCATCAACTGCATTCATGATTGTTTCCTTCAGCCCTATTCACCCCCCCAACACTCTTGAGGGGGGAAATGTTGGACATTTGCCTCCTAGGCTTCAGGAAGTAATGGTGTGAGTGAAATTAAGCCGAATAGAGGCAACGTTGGGCATTTATGAGTCCCAACAAGGAGGAAATCGAATTTATTACTAAAAATAATGAATTAGTCAGCCAAAAGACCCTAATTGATTCTCTGTGGAACCCCACAAATTGGGGTAACACAATTATGACTTCTCCCTGGGCAAATAAATCAACAACTAATAATCAGATTACTCTGACTACAAAGTGGACTATGAGGCATTCATCAGATGATGCTTTCCCTAACCATGCCCAGGTCCATTCCAACACCTATGTAGGGACTGCCCCCTTTTATAGTTGTGGTGGGGGTCCTCAAAGGTGAAAAGATTTTCTCATATGGGGATTGACTGAAATACATCAAGTTGTTACTTCATAGGTACATTTTGGCCATAGTGATTCCCCATCCATTGTTTCATCAAACATATGTAAGTTTGTCAAACCACAATAGGCTATAATCGCATATTACAAAATTTGGAAATTCCCAAGCCATACAAACGTTGAGACTCGACGTTTTAAACACCTTTATCAATTTAAAGCATACTCTCTCTTACCCCTGAGTGCCGGCTTTAAAGAAAACTAAGAAATTTAAACATCTTAATATTTTCATATTTTTTATTTCCTTAACAGTGGCGATAAAAGCCCCTGATTTATATTGTTATATTTAAGGCAGCAAGCACCAGCAAGCTGATATCAAGCCAAAAATCTAACATGCTTACTAGAGACAAATGGAAAGATCAATGGATTGAGTATCATGTCCGTGATTCCCACATGCAACTACTACCACATCTGTGAGAACAGGTTAAATGCCCATATATATCTCAGAACTAAAAGATAGACCTCAAAGGTTGTTAATTCAAGGGCCTAATTCTATGGGCTGGTTCTTCTTTAAATCTAAGATGGAGTCTCAAGCGTCTATTGTATGGAGACAATAGATCATATGGTGACAATAGTTAACATATAACTTCTTGATAAAAAAACTTGAAGCCATATTCTTCTGTCATTAATTGGATGATGGCGTGCTGCCCTGATCCTTTTAATCCCTAGTAAATATTCAAATCAATACAACATAAAATATTATAATATAAAAAATCTTTAAATTTAAAACTATGATATTGTGGTAATAGTTGGTTGTGCTTTATTAGTATCAACTTAAGGTAAATTATAGGGTTTGATGTTCAACACATCTTACCCATGACGGCATATTTCAATGGCACTTGGGCAGAGGAACATGTAATAATTTCAATTTAGGATCAACAATCCTTTTGTCTCAGGGGTCATCTCACATAGCCTCAGAGTCAGTGCCAAGCTCATAAATATTCTCAAGACAGCGTTTCTGATGCACTGCAAAAAGCTGAACCAATGCTCTTCTCAAGCAATTGGCAGCACATACTAAGGCAATTCATACCACTAATTAGTAATTAATTCAATAAAAAACTTAATCAACGTTAAAATTTTTACTGACATAGACCAACAAACCAAATGCCTGAGTCATTAAATCAGCTAATATTTTCAAGTCTGACCTGACTAACAAAGCCCTCAAGACCATGTCATCATAGTCAAATATTATTAAGTGAAATCATTAGGCCCTAAATCCCAAGTTCAGATATATTTAAGTATTTTTGTTCTGTATACACTGTTGATATTGATATGATACATAATAAATTAGCATCAGCTATTATTATTTTCTCTAACAAATTACCTGAAGATTTAGGTCCAGTCAACCATATAACACTTCTCTCTCCTTGAATGGATAAAAGTGGAGGGTATTCTTTTTCTCTCAGTCACAACATCCAATTTTTTCAACACTCAGAATAGGATGCTACGTTAATAGCCTTTTGGCCCTGGATAAACCTTTCTTCTTAAACTCCACAATTTCATGCTGCATGCTACAGTTAGCTCAGGCGTTTTGCCTTCATATTAGGCCATTCAACCAACTATACTTTGCCATTTTCAAAAAATTCAACTTCTATGCCTGCTGCAACTTCAGCTTTCCTCGGCAAACCCAAACTGGTCCCCTTGGCTTTGTTTTTTACTCTCCTCCCCTCCTAAAGAAGTGGCATTTAGCCCATTGGCAATGAGGCTTTAGAATTCATAGTTTAAAGTATTCTAATTCTTGTAGTCTTTATTATTACCATTTTTTATATTTTGTTTCATATTTTTTCATTTTTCATTTTTAAAACTTTTATATTTTTAATAAGAATAGATAGAGCTTACTAAGTGAATATGGGAAGAATCCAAAGAGTTAAGAGTATGCTTCAGGGTATTTCTAATGCTAGGACATTCGTTGATTAATGTGTCAATTGGCATAGCTATATGCACCCCCTTCAAGCTTGGGGCATCTGCTTCATTACTTGTCCCCTCAACGCAAAATATTATTAAGTATCTTTTGCACATATGGTCTAGCAACTACTTTAGAAGCTTCAGGTATGACACCCTTACTCTGAGAGCGAGTTACCACATGTACGTTTATAAATTCTTCATTTAGTGCTAAAATAGAATTTGTTTTGCTAGTAATCAAGGCCTTAAGGCCCGTGTTTTCATGTCAGTCAGGTGGGACTGGTGTTTTTGGCACAATAGAGCGTCCCACATCTATCGTGCTTGTTCCTTTCCCTCCACCTGCACTTTATCTGGAAGGACTACATTAACACTCTGCTGACAGCATCAGGCAGCATAGATCCTTTATTATTGCAGTTATAGCAATTAATCTCATTTAATGGACACGAGGCCCTTGTATTTAAGGTTTGCTCAGTTTTCACAGGTGATCACTGTCAGTATTATTGGTATTGTAGGGTTTTCCAACAGAGGCACCAGGTCCTAATCTGTGTCCAGTATTTGGAGGGCCATAATTTTGTGAGCATCCGTGTAGATAATCAACCAATTTGGATGTTGCAAGGCTTTGCACAAAAGCATGCAATAAATTGTTTGGCAAATTTTGATAAGGTTTTACTGCATGTTGTAATGAAATCTTAGCATCAAAATCTATTATAGCCTTTGCGCCTAGGAGAACTTGAGCCTCATGATATAATCAATCTGCAAGTTCATCAATCGTTTTATCTTTCTTAAAGCTGATATTCAAGAATTTAGATCTCTATCTAAAATTCATTATGGACCTTCAAATTCATTGAATCAGTCCTTTTGACATCGGCATAGGTTGGGGTTTCATTATTTAAAAGCATAATCAAAATAATACTCCATTTATCTAAGCAGTTGATAATAGTGGCCACTTTGTTACGGTCATTGGCCCCATACATGGCCATTTCAAAGTGTTTGACAAATGTGGCTATATTTCCATTCTTATTGAAAGCAGGCAGTTTTGACGGTTTGTGATTGTCATTCTTCTGCTCATGAGTCTTGAAATTACTTCTCTTCTGGCTTGAACCAGACGTATCAGGGCGCTGAGGCGCTGCGCCACAGTTAGAGGAACTTGAATTGGCCAAAATAACCATTCTATGTGGCAATTTGCTGAAGTGGCTCATAATTAATCTCATAATGTTCAGAGAATCACTGTTAGTATAATTACTTTGGAAGTGCTGGCTTTGACCATTATCCCAATCCTTCGATATTGAAATTTTCTCATTCAGATTGGCAATTTGCAATTGAAGAGCAAAAATCACTTGATTTTTTTCTATATTTTTTCTTCAAGCCATTCATTTCTTTATGTAGAGCATTATTTGCCTCATTAATAAAGTACCTTCTTTAGTGTGCTTTCGTTTGTGACTAATTATGTCTGCTGAGTCTTAAAATAATGTAAATTTATCCTTGGAAAAGTGATATAGCCATGGGTGCTCCCCTGCTCAGCGTGGTCACCATCTGCGTTCCCAGCCATGAGCGCCACTTGTTAAATTTAAGTCTAATTCAGTTGGGCTGGTTCTTCTTCTGAGATAAGTTGGAGTTTCAAGCGTCTATTGTATAAAAACAATAGAACAGACGGTGACAATAGTTAATATATAACTCAATTTTAAAAAAACTTGAAGCCATATTCTTGTGTCATTACTTAAATTATGGCGCGCTGCCTTGATCATTTTGATACCATGTAAATTCTTTACTTAATAGAATGTAAAGTAGAAAATATAAAAAAGCTTTTGAATTGAACTATGAAATTGTGGTAATAGTTGATTGTGATTTATTAGTATCAACTTGGAGATAATTTTAGGGTTTGATGCTCACCACACCTTACCCATGACACATCATTTTTATTGGCACTTGGCTAGAGGAACACATAATAAGTTCGATTGAGGGTCAACAATCCTTTTGACTCAGGGGCATCTCACAAAGCCTCAGGTTTGGTGTCAAACTCAAAAATATTCTCAAGACAGCGTTTCTGTTGCACCTGAAAATAGCTGAACCAATGCTCTTCTCAAGCAATTGGCAGTAAATACCAAGGTGATTCATATCACTAATTAGTAATTAATTCAACCAAAAACTTGATTGACATAAAAAACTACTTTTAACATAGACCAACAAAGCCCACTTGCCCGAGTCATTAAGTCAACTAATATTATAAAGTCAGACCTAGCCAACAAAGCTCTCAAGCCCGTGTCATCATAGTTAAATATTATCAAGTGGAACTACTAGGCCACAAATCCCAAGTTCAAATATACTTAAGATATGTTTTGTTTGTAATCACAGATAATTTATATATGGTACATAATAAATTAGCATCAACTAATATTTTTATTCCCCTATCAAATTACCTGAAATTTAGGTTCAATCAATCGATAAAAAAGGTAACAAGCCATAATTAACACCTGGGTTCCTATTAGATATGAGGCTCTGATAACCTACTGGTGAAGCAGGTCTTACTCTATCCTGGAGTTCTTTATCCTGCATACTCTGGCATAATACTGGTATTACTGTCCAATCTATTAGCAAAGTCAGATTTGGTTGTATCCAATACTATTATAGCTACAGGCAGCTACTACCAATCAATAAGATTAATAATATAAGAGGGGTTTTGAGTCTACACAATTTTAAAGTAGGCACCTCGCTCAGTGGCAAAATATGATACTTCAGCTGCATAAATGTTGACTCCCAAACATGTGAAAAAGGTTGAAGAGCTACTGATAATGTATACTTATCTATTCTTTACATCCATATATAGCCTTGGCAAGAAGAAATGGGTCATGAACAACATATTTTTGGGAGATGCTTCCTCCATCTAAGAGCGCCCTTATCAGAAGAGTAAAGGGGAGGAGTAATAATTGCTAAAAACTCAAAGATTTATTAGAACCAGGACTTCTGTACTATCCTAAATTATGCGGTCATTGCCCCTCCCACTTGTTCAAAGGAAGGATGGAAGTCACTAAGTTGTCGTAGACTACCAAAAATCTTAATTTAGGAACCAAGAAGTAAAGTTATGCCCTGCTACAGATCAATGACTTGCTATTCCACCTTGCCAGAGCTCAGTATATTTTAGCAATAAATCAAGCTTCATAACTTGATTTACCAAATTGTGGCAAAATTATTCTAAAGTAACTTGACCTCAAGTACCTACTTCTCTGGATTTCATAACTGTAAGTCCAGGGGAACGTCTTATTTGCATGGGTTGGGCGAATTTACCATTCCCAAATAAGAAGGGTCCAAAGAGGGCGGCTGTACCCCTCGTCACCCAGGGCGACCTTGCCCATGTGGTAGACAAGCGCTGGGTAACAGCACTCCCTCTGAAGATTCCTTCCCTGGTCCCTGCGTTTGCCTCCATCAAACTAGTTTGCCAAATTGAGGAAATCAGTGCTGAAATCATTGTAACTATCTTCCTCATGAGCAGGAGGTACTTTACAAAACTGTTGGCGTCAAATCCTCAGAATTAAAAGCCAAAATATATGAGTTCAATGGGAATGAAGTCCAACGGAGGAAAAACCAATATTTGAAAAGAGACAACTAGTGAAATTTTTAGCCAGAATAGCAGATAAAATTGAGCTATTGAGCAATACAATCATTGATGCCAAACTCGCCTCAAAATTTTCTGGGACAATCCCTGATAAGGAGGTATCACTATCAGAGACTGTCACCAAAATTTTAAACCCCTAGTTCAATAATTGTGATCTGCACCTAATGCAACTCATTTGGCCAAACGGACACTCCAGCAATGAGCATGGGCAGGTTGGCCATCCCAAACAAGTTTCCAACCTATTGGGACCTCCCCTATGTGGGGCGGCCCTGGGGGATTCCTGTTGCTCATTAGGCCAGACGCTGTCACACCAACCAACATAAATGCAGTCAAGCCTTGGTTCAGGCATTCACAAACAAACTGATATTGACTCGGCCTGCTGCTGAATCCTTTTAAAGTTTAAATTAGAATTATCTTTACCCTCACCCAAAAATTCAATGGGTTAGGTCAAATTTGAGGACCTGTTCCCTGCTTTATCCTAATACCAAATTGTGCATTATTTAATCATTTCCATCGCACTGAGAAAATTTTTGGTCAATTCTCTTTATTTTACTTCCCATAAAACTCCCATCTATACACAAAATTTTTTACTTAAATCACTCTTGCCAAAAGTTCCAATGGCACTAACTTGGTGGCCCTTTGGCCCCTACACTTGATGGGCTATACCAGTTTTGATGATTATAATCACTCCCACCATAGTCAACCGGATCTAACGTGCAAGAAACTTCTGGGAATTTAACCGTTATTAAAGCTATCCTTTATCAGGATATCAGAATCCTGTGGCCGCATATACCTCACTTTCAAGTTAGGGTCCGCCCTCTTATCTCTACTTTGGTGATCAACCATTCCACCAGTATCCCAAAATAGTAAATCCATTAGTACAATCCCCTGCAGCAAGACCCGCAGGGTCTGAGGTTGTTTCTGTTTGGTTCATTACTGGGTTTCTTTTCACTCTCGTCCTACAACAACGAGTCATTGTTATCCAATTCCAGCTCCATACAACGTCATTGGAGCAGCAATGCTACTGGCACTCTGGATTGCTTTTTGGGTGCTCACACATCCTGACTGACAGGCTGGTCTAAATTTCTTCTGCCATTTTCTGACATAGTCGACCAACCATTGCTTCCTGCCATTTATGCCCTTCTCTTCAAGTTGGGCGCTGCAGTGGTTATTCTTTACAAAATGAACGTGCATTCATTAGTTTGCTTTCTGTTGTTTTTTAGTACTAGTGGTGCCAAACCCAAAAGGGGGAGCCGCCACGCATCTTTATTTGCAAATGGGACAAACAAAGGGACTATCATAAATCAAAAAATCCTAATATAGCCCCTAGGTTATCAGCCTAGGAAGCCATATCAGATGGTGAGGAGGCTTTGGGAAGAGTTTGTCCGGCGCCCGCTTTAGCTGGCGGACCTTGGCGGACAGCATTGGGGTGGGAGCATCAGCGACATGAGGCATAAAGAAGTTTTCTTTCTGTTGTTTAATTGTTTGATCGCCAATTTTGTGAGTAGCATTTGTAATAATTGGAAAAACTCCTTCAGGGCAGCAGAGCCCTGTGGATAACTACTCTTCCATCATTTAAGCTCAAGAAGGGAATCCAAGTGTTCTCTCCCAAGATGTTGTTAATAAAATTCTTGACGCCCTTGCCAAGGTGCAAATGCATTCTGCTATTGCCCTTAAAAATGCCGCTGCACTATCCAATGCCCAACAAGGGGTCGCCTTTTTGGATGCAGTGGAAGGGGATGCCCATTGGTGGGTGTGAGGTCTTCTGCGTTCCACTTTGCAGGCGGGAGATTCTACCTCACTTGTCATAGTAGTATTTTCTGCTTTGAAACCCCCTGTGTTGTGTTCAGACTGTTTATTCCAATTGCTTTCTTCTATGGACGAAGCCCCTAGCTTGGCTTTTTAATCACAACCTTCCGTGAACAAGCTCCTGCACTTGAGTTCTCCAATGATATGCTCCAAGCAATCTTTAGATCAGGGTTGGATTCTGTCTCTGCCCATCACGAAGTTTGGTCCACCCCTATGGGGACAGTGGATCATATATGTAAATCTGTGACCACCATCAACGCCTTCCCACGCCATTCTCCCCGCTTTCAAGTGTCATATTATATAATTGGACTACCCAACAACTTGGATTCTGTCCTTACCATAAAACCAGTATTGGCACTGGCCTCAGAATCAGCCAATACTCCCTCACCCAAGTCATGTTATCCTGGTTTACCTATTAATGAATCAGTAAAAGCCCAGATTGAAGTAGCTGGTTCCCAAGCCATTACTCTTACCAACTTTACTCCTGAAAAAGTCCCTGACCTTCCCCTTGATTTACTTGCCATCTCTTCAGTTGCAGTGCAGATGACTGAATCTACCAATAAACAATAGTTCGCCTATTTTTTATTGCCCATGAAGATTAGTATTGGGTCTCACCATGTATCCTTTAAGGCTTTGGTGGATATCGGAGCCACGGGTAATTTTATGAGTGTAGAGCTAGCCCAACAATTGGAGCTTGACCTGTACTTAGGTCCTTTGGTGATGGTTGCTTCATCAGCCTCCCAGAACTCATATCTAGTCTGACGGCTGGTACCTTTCTCAGTTCATCAGTTTAGCTTTTGTGATCTGTTATCAGTAATTCCAAGCTTGGTGTTTCCAGTAATTTTGGGGGTTGGATGGTGGTGCTGAAAAATGTTATAATTCACCTGGAGTAAAATATGTTGTCATTTGTTAATGATCAAATGGAGGGGTAATTTTCTTTAGTTGATATCCTTATAAAAACTCAAGGCTGAAGCTCCATCACTTCCCTCATATCCCCTGTGGGCCTTCCATCAGATTTTTCTGAGAAATTGATGAGCTATCAAAGTATCTTTGATTCTGAGAAGGCGGACCATCTTCCCTCATACATTAAATTTGACTTAGGATTTTGAACAACGGTGCAGTTGGTGAATATCAACTGTCCCTTTTGTCCACACATAGTGGAGGAGGAGGTTGCCCTTAACACTTGGTTAGCTATTATGATTAAGAAAGGGTGATTATTTTAAAGAGACATCACTAGTTGCAACTCCCATCGTTTTTGCCAAGAAGAGAGATGGTTTCTCCATCTTTGCATGGATTATGGACACCTAAACAAAATTACAGCACACAACCCCTACCCTTTGCCCCTGGAGCAAACTATCAGTCAAGTGATTGCTGTCTCGTGTGTTCTCCAAGCATAATCTTGTTAATGCCTTTAACCAAATACAGGTGATGGAAGGTCAAGAATGGCTTAACGCTATCTGAATGAAGATTAGTAGATTTTAATTTTGTGTAATGCCCTTCAGGTTGAAGACTGCACCAGCCACATTCTAAAGAATGATTGATAGTGTGCTGGGTGACCTCTGATTTACTTTCATGGTCACATATATTTATGACATTTTGGTTCACTCCCCAACTCCCAACCCATATGCAAAAGAATTGGAAGCGGTAGTGGCTGTTTTGCACAAGGCATGCCTGTTCATCAAATCTTTGAAATGCGATTTTTTTATGGAGGAAGTTAACTTTCTCAGAAACCTTGTCCTAAAAAGATGGTTATGTGATTCCCATTAACAATCTGAATGCCATCCACAAATGGCCAGCTCCAACAACCCAAAAACACTTATGGAGTTTCTTGAGCACCATCATTTTCCTGATTAAATTTTCCCCAGCTCTTTCCCATTTAGCCGCTCCGCTTCACCCCCTCATGGGTAACTCTGTTCCCTTTCATTGGACACCCAAGTGTCAGTAGATGTTCAAGTCAATTAAAGAGGTGTTTCATCACCCCCATCCTAGAAACATGCTGACCCCTCCAAACTGTATTTTGTTGCATGCAATGCTTCATCTGTTGCAATAGGGGATGTTCTGCTCCAGAAGCATGATGTTTTAGAACACCCATTTGCTTACTTTTCCAGAAAATTCTCCTCTACTGAGCAAACCTGGGCCATCTATTATAAGGAGTTAGCAGCCATAGCATGAGCTTTGAATCATCGGCGGTATCTGTTACAAGGCACTCAGAATGAGTTAATGGTGCATATGGATCACCAAGCTCTTTTGTATTTTCACAAGCTTCAGAAATTGGTACATATGCAAGCTCACACCTATTGGGATTTGTGCAGTTTTATTTTAGATATAGATTTATGAAAGGTGCATTAAACATGCTCCCCAATTTCCTTAGCTGCAACCTGGCTCATTGCCCCTTAGACTCAGATGAAGCGGACCTGGTTACCATGAATACCACCACTCGAATTTTTCTATTGTACCGCATGTGGTCTCATCAGTCAACTTAGCTCATGATGCTCCTCTTATTTCATGGGTTTTCGCAGCTCAAATGGCCTTCCCCAAAGGAGTGGAGTTATTTGATCAATTGTCCCTCCAAACTGACAAACATTACCTATATTCCTTAGTGGAGGGTCTCATTTATTTTTGATCTTGGGTTTGGGTTCCTCCTCTCTGTAGAGCCAAGGTGTTTTGAGTGCATCATGATCCTCCCACAATTGGCCTTCTGGGAAATAAGAAATTTATTGATTTGATTAAGTGGACTTTTAATTGGGCGGGTTTATCAAAAGAAGTACCAGCCTGGATCGCCAATTGCGCTACCTGCGCATGGGCCAAGTCAAATCAATCAGGAAGAAATGCCTTCTTCATCCTTTACAACACGCAGAGGGTCCATGGATATTGGTGTCCATGGATTTTATTGTCGAACTTCCCTGTTCTAATGGGTTTATGGCGGTGATGGTGGTGGTTAATCGTTTTACCATATTTTCCCTATTTATTTCATGTTTTTCCACAATTATGTCAGAAAAAACCGCTCGTATCTTCATGCGCCATGTGTTTTCTATGTTTGGTCTCTCGCAAGAGATCATAGGTGACTGTTGTTCAGTTTACAGCGCAGTTTTGGAACGAGTTCTTATCCATCTTAAAAATCACCCCCTGCCATTCCACAGTGTATCATTTCAAGTTTGATGGACAGACCAAGCGAGTTAACCAAATCTTGGAACATAACTTGCGCTGTTATTCTGCAGCTGCACAGGATACCTGGGCTAATGACCTCCTCCTCGCACAATTTGCCTATAACAATGGAACACGCGTCTATGGGGCTTTCTCCTATAAACGACGTTGGGGTATAATCCCTCATTTTCAGTTGGTCCCTGCCTGCGTTTTGAGTCCCAGCTGCCACAGATCATGCCGAGCACATTTGGTCTACTCAATCCTTAGTGCTGGAGCATCTCACTAAAGCTATCAGTGATTACAAGCAGTTTGTGGACCAAAAATGGCTTCCTGGCTATGACATAGTGGTGGGTTCATATGTCATTCTTTATAAGCGCCATTTGTGGATGCAGTTAATCCTGGAAGTTGGAAAGAAAGTGTTTGGGTTTCCACTTAGTGGAGGTTGTATTGGGTAATGGTGCTTTCCGGTTAAAGTTGCCAGTTCACTTGAAACAGCACCCCATCTTCCACGTTTCTCAGTTGTCCCCATTCAAGGGGACTGTACCTGCAGACCCTGAGCCAATAGTAAATGAGGATCTGGAGGAGGATGAGGTGAAAAGCATTTTATCGTCCCGCAAATCTCAAAGGTCATTTCAGTATTTCGTCGCCTGGAAGGGATATCTGACCTATGAGAACAGTTAGGTCAAGGCCGTGAAAGTGCAAACTACATGGAACTGGTTGAGGCATTTCATGATTCCCATTCCAATGTTCCCTGGCTCACCAAAAGAGTTGCACCTTTATTGTGATCAAGTTGCCCAAGGCGCACAAAAATTCAAACCCTTATGCAGTTTCCTGGTAGAGGTACACCTCCTTTAGAAAAGGAAAGGGTAATGTAAGTTCAGGGGAATATCCCCTTTGCATGGATTGGGCGATTTTCCCATTTCCAAATAAGAAGGGTCTGAAGAGTGCTTCTGTACCCCTCATCACCCAGGGTGACCTTGCCCATGTGGTAGACGAGTGCTGGGTAACAGAACTCCCTCTGAAGATTACTTCCCTGGTCCCTGCACTTTAATCTTAATCGAACTAGTTTGCCAAATTGAGAAAATATGTGCCAAATTCATTGGTTACTGTCACACACAAGCAGGAGGAAATTTACAAAGCTGTTAGAGTCAAATCCATAGAATCAAAGCCGAAATGTCTGAATTTAACAGAAATGAATTCTGACGGGTGGAATTCAATATTTTAAAAGAGACAACAAGTGAATTATCAACTGGAATCACAGATGAAATTGAGACATTGATCAATATGATTGTTGATGCCAAACTCCCCCAAAATCGTCAGTGACAGTTTCCAAAGAGGGGGTATCACCATCAGAGACTGTTGCTGATAATTTGAAACCCCTAGTTCAAAAATTGGAATTTGTGTATGATGCAACTCATTTGGCCAAATAAATGCCCCAGTGATCAGTCACGGGTGGGTGGTTATCCCAAACCTTTTTCCAACCAATTGGGACCGCCCCTATGTGGGGCGGCCCTGGGGGATACCTTTTGCCCATTGGGCCAGACGCTGTTACACCAATCAATGTAAATGCAGTCAAGCCTTGGTTCAGGCGTTCACGGATAAACTGATATTGACTTGGCCTGCCAATAAATCCTTCAATTTCAGTTCAAATTAGAATCATTTCCCACTCCCCCTAAGATCAACGGGTTAGGTCAAAGTTGAGGTCCTGATCCCTGCTTTATCCTACTACCAAATTGAACACTACTTAATCAGTTGCATTGCACTGAGAAATTTTTTGGTCAATTCTCTTTATTTTACTTCCCATTAAACTCTCATCTATACCCAAATTTCTTTCTACTTTAGATCCCTCTTTCCAAAAGTTCCAATGGCACTAACTTGGTGGCCCTTTGGCCCCTACACTGTATGGGTTATACCAGTTTTGATGATTACAATCACTACCACCATAGTCAACTGAATCCAACGTACAAGAAACTTTTGGAATTTTACCCCGTTATTGAAGCTATCATTTATCAGGATATCATAATATGTGCCCTCATATATCTCAATTTCAAGCAAGGATCTGCCCCTTGTCTCTACTTTGGTGATGAACCCTTCCACCAGTAATCCCAAAGTAGTAAACCTAGTAGTACAATCCGCTGCAGCAAGACTCTCAGGGTCTGAGGATTTTCTTGTTTGGTTCATTACTAGGTTTCTTTTTACGCTTGTCCTACATCAACGAGCCATTTTTACCCAATTCAAGCTCCAAACAACGTAATTTTGAGTGGCAATGCCACTGGCATTCTGGCTTGCTTTTTGGGTGCCCACGCATCCTGACTGGCAGGCTAGTCTCAACTTCTTCTGCCATTTTCCTGACAATAACTCCTTACATTTCATATTTCTGGACTTTTTTATCTTTCCAAAAGTATTTTAGATTATAAGTTTTTGATCTAATGCCGCAGCTAAAGATCCTGCTGAGCCTATACTTATTAACCAAACAAGCATTTACTTTTGCTAACTCTCAAGTCAATCCTCTTAAATTCTATGAGGACCACCATCTTGAAATTCTAACATTTTTGGGCTGCACTTCTTGGTCCGTTTTTCTTTATATAAAACATGTTTCAGTCTTACTTGATATTTTGCTTTTATCAGCTTTATTAATACCTAATGGATTGATATCAAAGTAGTAGGAATAGGTCCATTACATTATTCATAGATTGTTTGATTTACATCCCCCACTGATGTACCACAATTGAAGTCCACATGCTTTCAGTGTGTCAACTGTGCTCCTTCCTCCTATCCTGTTCTCAGTTGAGCCTCATGCACCCCTATTGCCATACCCCTAGGTGATCTGCAATGCGCGCCCATCTTTGTGCCTTCCATTTATTTTCCACAATAGTACACAATATAATAGTGAACATTTTTTCAGATAGCCGCTGTTGCTAGTGTTCCTGTGACACCAAATGAATGGTGTAAGTGCCATGTTCATTGACCTGGCGCTTGTTACCAGTTATGTTATTCTCCTCTCCCCTCACCTCCATAGTTGCCTTCCGTTGCCTTCATTTAAATATTGGTGATGTTACAGTCTGGTTTTACCAGATATTGTATTTTACATTTATTGTGTTTCACCCTTGAGTACCTTCTTCTCTTACTTCAATAGAACTCTTGTCAGTGCATAATGCAAGACCTTTTTGATTAAGCAAGAAAATTAACCATATTGATAGCTTTTGATCTGATACTAAGCTGGAAACTCTGCTTACTCTAGGTTCAAGTCCCCAGCTAGTATTAATTTCTCCAACTCTTGGTCAATAGTACTTCCTCAATCACAAAAGAATCCCTATCTTAAAATTTTGCAACTTTTTTGCAGTAATTCAAAGATTGTTATTTTTATAAATAATATTGTCTTTTTGATTTATCTCAGGATTTTGCTTTGTAACTTTGCTGATCCCTAATGGCTTTGGGCTTATTTAGAAATCTTTTGCCCATTACACTTAATATTGGATATCATGAGATTTAGAGAGCCTTAAAGCTCAAGAAAAATGCGCACTAAAACCCAGTAAAGTAATATACGAGCTGAAAAAAGTGCTAAAAGGGTTGTATAATGCCTAGACAACTTTAAAAGCGCTATGTTCAAGATGCTAGCTATCTAGAAGTTTTTTATGATAAATTACCTTGATTATATAATGGTATCCTCCATACCTTTAATGGTCATTTGTGTTTCTTTTACAAATCTTTAACCAGCTAAGGCAAGCCTCTCTTTTTTGACAAGCTTTCTAAAGCTCCTTTTTAATCTGGAATTAAAATTTTGACCATAAAGTCACCAAACAAGGGATCAAACCTCTTACAGACAAAATTGCTGAAATTGAGAAGATGATACCTACCTAAGCCTTAGAGACATTCAAGTGTCGCTCAGGATAATGAGGTACTACATCAGTTCATTCCATGGTTTTTTAATGTATCTAAAAAGTTGGTCTACCTGATTCAATAAAATGTCCCCTTTGAATTAAATCCTAAGTAAGATCAAGTATATAGCCTTCTCAAGGATGCTTTGATCACTCAGCCTATACTCATGCATCCAAAGTTTAATCATTCCTTCTTTCTATTTACAGACTCCAGTTATGTGGCTGTGGGACCATTATGGATCATTTTAAAGACCAACTAGTAGACCTTCCAGTAACTTACTTCATGTAAACCTCTATCCAAGGTCAAGCGGAATTACAGCATCCCTGAAAAAGAATGCTTTCCTATGATTCTTGCAATTAAGAAATTCTGAACTTATCTATAAGGATCTCACTTCACCATCATCATTAATCATGCTTTACTTAAATGGCTCCAACAGATAAAGGATCCAGATATGAGGCTTGCCAGTTTGGCGCAACAGCTACAGATCTATGACTTCATTATAGCTGTTGTGCCAGATCCATTCACCTGACTTTAAATGGATCTTCACAGATGCTAAACTTGGCCGTGTTGGTACCTGAAGAAGAACACATGTATGATTTCATTGGCTGGCATACAGGCCGGAGCTGAAGCCTTTGGAGACCAAAAATAAGTTGCTAATTATAAAGAAAGCTACCTAAATAAAATATGAGATGCTCTACAATTTAGTCAAAATTGAAAATGATTGCTTAGCATAATTGTTTTTGAAATTTTAATCATACTCAAAAGACACTCCAAAGTAGGCTATGGAGCTATCAAAACTTAGGAATGGTTGAAAAGGTGAGGTTATTCAACTCAATTCCAAAAACTGTTTATAAGGTATTGAAGCCATTTTAACTTAAAGGACGCAATATTGTCAATGTCACCACTTTCAGCATCAGGTTATGGCTCTTTTAAAGTCATTTAGAGTGATAAGTGTTGATGTATCTGCGTTAATATCCACTGGTCTTCATGGACACCAATATACTCCTTGGTTTGTATACTTGACAAAGTGTACTGAGTCTATATAAGTCCCTGAAGCCACTATAAAGGCTATTTCATTGTTCATTTTTCCTCCATTTTCACACAAAATGGATGCACAATGGTTCTACTTTCGGAAAATGGGTAATATCTTAGAGCATAAGTAGTGTAAGATCTAATGTTATTGTTTTGTACCATATAACATTTTGCCCCTAAAAAATTTAACCTATTGGTCAGTGTAATGAGTATATACACCTGTATAAATTCTGTGGAATTTGGCAGCCACTGACCCCATGCAATAAATTTATCAGCCCTTCCCTTGATGGCCTATCAGGTGAGCTATTAATTTTATTTAACTGGGGCAAGCTGACCAGGGGACGGGCATTACTGAAAGAAAAAAGAAATGACATGAAACCTGAACAGGGTCAACTCCATCAAAGAAAGTTTTTCCACCTCTGGATTGGGACTAAAATTTTTCTGGTTACGTCATGGGAAAGGTTTTCATGTTATTAGACCTACTAACCTCCAATAGCTTCCTTTGGCTGGCACCCTGAACAATGTGCAAAGGGCGGGAATTGAACCCACAACCTTCAGGTTGGTAGCCATATGCCCTTACCAACTCGCCTTCCACCCCTAGGTGAGCTATTAAATTTAAATTTATTGCGGGGAAGGCCGACCATGGGATGGACACTTCTGAATATGACTCAGACGAGACAAAACTTAGTACCAGGTGAGGCACCCCAGAGAAGCGATGCTATCTCTTGTTGCCAGCGGGAACGCCACTTATGGGAAGGGGAGGGAACGTGTGTAGGGGGCGTAGCCACTATTGAGCACATGTGGAGGAAGGGGTCTGATTTGATGAACCAGACTGGGAACCAGGAGGAGACCAGCTGCCGGCGACGTGGTGGGAGATATCCAAACATCCACGCTTGAAAGTGATCCACCAAATGAGACCAGAATCTGTGGACAGCTTCAGGGAGGGTGGGGATGGATCCGACGATGGCATCCAAGACAATCGTGTGGATAGTCCACATGGCGATTGCAACCACCAGAGCACGAAGGGAGGGTGGGAGGGGGAGGCCATTGATGAAGCAAACATATCTCTTGACAGACTGAAGGGATGTGTTTGATCCTGGCCTAGCAGACGTTAACTTCGCGCCATATTACTTTAGAGGTGGGGCACTTCTCCAGGCGGTGAAACAGCGTTCCATACTGGCCACACATGACACAGGATGAGTGTAAAGCATTAGAGCGCTCAGCTGTACGATACACCCGCCTCAGGCAGCGCCACACATGGGAGCGGACTTGAGGCTGCAACAGAGGATGGTGTGCGTATTTCCAGATAGTCTTTTGGGTCTCAGTGGAATAAGGGATGTCCATCATGTCCAGGTAGTCCACCCTGGATAGGACTTGGGGTCGAATGGGGATCACGCCATCATGGATGGGTAGCCCCTGTACCTCTTGTGTGAACTGAGGAGAGGGGCGGCCTCTTCGGGTTGTATTCCCATCAATACGAATTCTCCACTCTGCGCTTCGCATGGAGAGTAGGATTCGTTTATAGTGGGTTTTGGTCCCGTGAGGACCTGTGGCCAATGTGTGTGATGCGAGGTATTTCATCAGGGAGTGGGGGTTTGATGGATTGTTGAGGCCCAAGGCTCAGGAGAAGTTGGAGTGGGCCGCGCGGGACCAGTGTTGGGATGGGAGTGTAGGAGCAGTGACGGCCGCAATCCAGGTGCCTAGGATCTTGGCGGCATGGGCTTTGAAGTCAAGTAGGCCCATGCCACCATGATGATGAGGGCCAAACATGACCTCTAGCCGTACTGGTGGAGGGCGGCCTGACCAAAGCCAACCTTGTAGCAAATCATACAGGGATTTGAAGAAGCTTGGGGAGAAGGGGATGGCGTGGGCTCCAAACCAGACTTTGGATAGGAGCATAGAGTTGGCAAGAACAACCCTGCCAGTGAGGGTAGTAGGGTGGGCTCTGAGAGAGGCGATTCGCTTCGTCACGTTGTCCAGTATATGGCCCTCCATTACTGCTGACGCGTACTTCCTGCCTCCAACCACACGCCCAGATGGCGTACCGGTCCTATGGTAGGTCGCGGCACAAAGGGGAGCACCAGTGGAGAGGTGTGTTTTGAGTTAGTAAGGTGTGGAGTTGGGCGGGCAGCTGGGCTGGGTTGTTAACTACTTGCTGGGGCCCAGCAGTTCTGAAACTGACCAAGGAGGATGATTTCAGTTTTGGAGGCGTTCAGTGGCGCGTTGCTTACCTGGGAATATTCCTGGATGAGGGCTTCAAGCGCGCGTGCATCTTTGTTATCAGACACCCCCACCACGCAATCATCTGCAGATGCCATCATCTTGACTGGGGTTTGGCCTGGCACATGGACCCCAGTGAGTTGGGCATTCACATTTCGCAGTAGTGGGTCAAGGCTGAAGTTGTATAAGAGTGGGCTCAGGGGGTCCCCTTGTCGCAGGCCCCTTTGAGGATGGACTACTTCCATTAGGAAGCCTGGGCCACGCACTGCCATTGTCGCAGATTCTGTGAGCAGCATCACCCAGTTAATGAAGTGGGAGGTAGGCGGAATTGTTGGAGGCAGGCCCTAAGGTATTTCCAGTTTACTCTATCGTAGGCCTTTTGTTGGTCCAAGAATACAAGTGCCCCAGAGGCTGTGGACTGACACACATTAGCCACAGAGTGCACGTTATCCCAAATCGACCTTCTGGGGATGAAACCGAATTGTTCTGGAGAGATGGTGGCAGATGCTACAGTCCCTAAACGGTTAGCCATGATTTTTGTTAAAATTTTTGTGTCTGTGTTTGTTAGAGAAATGGGGCGCCAGTTGGCTAAGTCTAGCCTATCCCCTTTCATGAAGAGTGTGACTGTAAAAACCTCATGTCCTCCTGGTAGGAGGCGCATTTCCAACAGGCTTTGGTTGAGTGAGGCTAGCAGCAATGGGGATATATATTTAAAATATTTTTTGTAGAACTCATATGGAATGCCATCTGGGCCTTGGCATTTTCAGTTTGGCGCACCGCGAATGGTAGTCCATAATGGTTCAGAGTAATTAAATTCACATTCCGGGTATCGGAAAACAGTGTGGATATTAGCTTTGTCAAGAAATTCCACCATTTCCGGCCGGCTGAATTGGTTCAGCTCAGTATAACTTGGAGTAATATCTTTGCGTTTCGATTGCCACTTCAGCCACTATGTCCACAATAGAATTATCCAATTTTCGCACCTGTGTGCAGGCCACACTCTGGCATGGTGCAAAAAATTTTTTTAGAAGTATGCGGTGCACTTGTCGCCTTTAGTGATGCGTGTGGCCCTGTATTGGACACAAACCCGATGTTTGTGTTGCCTTTCAAGTGCATTGAGGTGGGCTGCTGCCTCCACCCACTTCTGGCCCCATGCAGGGCTATATCCTGAGGCTGGAATATTGGACTCCAAGTGGGCCAATTCCACCAGCGCATGCAATATAACTGCCGATGTGGCTCGTGAGTGTCTGGGTGAGAGATGGTGATAGTGGCGGATGGTGTCTTCTTTGAAAGTTGCCCATGTGAAAATGGGGTCCGCGCAAAATGGTGCAACAAACAATTTTGCCAAAGTTGCCTCTTCCACCCATGTGGAAAATCCTGGCGACGCAAGCTCTGGGGGGTGGATTTTGCACCAATGTGGGGCCTTTGCAACTGTGACGAATAGGTGGTATGTTATTGAGACCAGTGGTGGTCGGAGAATTCCATTTTCGTTGTTGTGAAGTGGGAGATGTGGGGTTGGAATTTCACCAGTGCTAGAATAAGGTCAATGCGGGTCATGGACCTTAATTGGCCGTTGTGGATGTGGGGACGCGTCATGTTTTCGAGCAGTGGGGCATGTTGTGGCAGCGCATCCATTAACCCAAGGGTGGCTTTTAGAATGCGTAGTTCTACATGACCCTGTGGGGCGTGGGGTGAGGGCGGCCACCAGTCCATTGGTGAGGTTAGCCAACAGTTCATGTCGCCAATTAGGAAAGAATTGGGGGGTAGTGGGAGGGATTTGACTGACAAGAAAAATTCCCGACGCTCTTGTGCACCATTTGGGGCGTAAATGTTGACGATTGTGTGTGCAACATCAGCCCATGAGAAGGTGACGATGAGCACTCGGTCATTTAGGAATATTTCTGAAGATGTAAATTTGAAAAAATTGTTTTTCTGATTTAGCACCCCACAGTGCTTCGACCAAAAGGATAGGGATGGTAGGAGCATTGTTTTCCAAGCATCCTCGGAACCTTGTGGACAGTGGGTTTCCTGGATGGCCAGGATATCCACGGGTAAATTATTTTGTAAAAAACTCAGTTTCCTAGCCTGGGATGGGGAGGCCTTGAGTCCAGCGATATTCAGCATCCCTAGAGTGAAGGTTTCCCCCATTGCACCTTAGGTGCGAGGGGGTGGGCCCCCTGGCCCACCAGCCTCTTCCAGGTCCCCACAGGCTTTTCACAGCAGCGGGTATTAGCAGCAACGCTATCGGGGTTTTTGTTAATTTTTGCGGAAAGAGTCGCGTTGGCTTTGGCCTTCGCTTTTTGTTTTCCCGACGTCAGACGAATTTTTGTGGTGCGGATAAGTTTGGTGCACCATCGAGTGGGGCAAAAAAATTTTTTGGTTGGGATAGGTCCCAAGTCAGTTTCAACTGGGGCTTGGGTGCACTGATTGGGTGAGATTGAATCTCCCATCTGATCCTCAGATTGAGTGGCCCGTTCAGCTTGGGCCTCCCAATCTGATTGGGTGATGGATTCCCGAGTTGCTTCCGCTGCAAGGTCTCCATGTCCTCCTGGCGTTGTGAGTGTGGGATGGTGGTAGTGACCTTGGCCGCTTCCTTGGCCACGGTCCTACAGGCCTGCTTGGCCTTCTTCCGCTCCTGCGGGGAGATGGGCTTTACCAATAGGTAGCAGCCTTGTGCTCCCCATGGGAAAGCCTCTTTGGTGCTTGCAGTTGGTTCATAGTGCGCCTCTCCGCTGGCCATGGCTGC
Organism: Massospora cicadina; assembly: GCA_022478985.1. Classification (NCBI taxonomy): domain Eukaryota; kingdom Fungi; phylum Entomophthoromycota; class Entomophthoromycetes; order Entomophthorales; family Entomophthoraceae; genus Massospora; species Massospora cicadina. Next base: position 95,068 of record JAKSZP010001478.1, on the reverse strand, counting down.
CGAGGGGTGCTCTTGGAATGTAACGCCCTCTTTGATGGGGCACATGTGTGCCTTATGGCCGAATGCATCACAGTGGGTGCAAATGGGGGGCGCGCTGTCCACAGTTACCCGGAATGAGTGGGTGGTGTGCCCTGCGATGTCAATAAAGGTGGAGTGTGGGATCTGGGCTAGGTCCTTTGCGATCTTCTCAGTTGGGGTCAGAACTGCAATGGCTTTGCTGGTGCACAGGTGTGGCATCAGCGTGAAACGTTGCATTTCGAAAGATTGTATTTTGCTGTATATGGTGAGACCATCTTTCAGGTGTTGCTCCAAAATGTCACGTTTTACTGTAGTAGGCAAAAAGTCAAACGTGAGGAAAATTTGGTTTGATTTTGTCCATCTGGTGCATTTAGTTTCGATGACCCATTGCCCTTTGGGGAGGTTGACCACTATGCGCACCGCTGCAGCCTCATCTGCTGCTATTTTGCTTTTTAAAACCTAGGTCCAGCCAACCGCACGACATGGAGTGAGGTGCAACGTACACCGCGGTCAGGAAAATTTTGTGTACATCTTCACAAAATTTTTCCCATAGGGCCGTTTTTTGATGTCCAGATACACACGGACTCCGAATTCCACCGACAAAAGTGGCTGGGAATGTGGCGTGTTGATGTACTGGTTGCATCGTGCTTGCCACGCGAGTATCTCCAGGGAAATTGTGACCGCCAGTTTTTTTAGATTTTTTTCTATTCTGCCGGATTCTCTGGGGCGTTTTCAAATGTTAGAGGCCACGGGCCTTCCGCCTGCTCCTCTTGCCTTGCTTGCCCAACTGCTCCCAGACATGGGCGCAGACTAATCCCTCTATGAGATTATCAAACTAGATTTAGTCTTGAATTGAATGGGTTGCAAAAGTGTTTGCAACGAGAAAGAAAAGTAGAACCCCTAGGTGAGCTATTAATAAGTAATCAATATTTGCTGTTCCAGGTCCTTTACAGGAGTAACTCTGACTGCATGACAGTTTTTAACCTCTTTAGAATCATACATCATTAAAAATTCTAAATTAGGCCAAAAGAACACTTGCTGAAAAAATCATCAGATTAAAAGTGCTTGCTACCTAAGTAATTCACTATGACTAGTACAAAAGAAACTACGCAAATTATAACTCATCAACTGTTTCATTCCACCTTAAAAACTAGATTTTTTGTCTTATCTTTTCATGATTGCCTTGGTGGACGAGCTAACAAGCTTGGTTGCTTCTGGTTGGGCTCATATCGCGTCCTATCAAGGCAGGTTCCAATTATTCCATCCTTGATGTTGTTTATGGTACTTTGGTCAATTGGGTTCATGGTAGGTTCCTTTGGCCCTATATTCCCCTACAACAGGATCTTGAGAGGGCTGGTAGAATTTGTGATGGTGTATAATCTAAACATGTCAAATATTAAAGTGATAAAAAGTTTAACGACCCCTCCATAATTGAGACTCAACAAAACAGTTAATTTTCCACCTAATGTGTTAATGCCCACAGATAGAAGGAGTAATATAAGTTTTAATAAATCTCTAAAAGGTCTGTTACTGTCTGAGCAACTGATTAGTGACAGGGTGTACCTGAATATCAAGTATAAGAGCCACAGAAAAAAATCAGGTCAACAGAGGCACGACAATCTAGACGTCAACAGAGGAGGATGACCATTACTTGCCCTCACACTGGATGATAAAAGAAGATTTAATCTGGAAGGCGAGGCGCTTTCTACTTCACAAAAGTTTCACTCAACCTTTGAATATTAAATAATTATGACTCAGTAAAGTTAGTTTTGAATCACTTCCTAGATTTTAGCGTATATTTTATGTTCCAAATGAATACTCACAACAAAAATGCATAGCTGTCTTGAACCAAAATATTTGATAATAAATGGATCCTAAAAATGAAAAAGTGCTGTAGTATCGTCCTTCAAGAGCCATATTGTCACTAAGAGCCAGTTTTAAGGAGGCTAAAATCTCAAAATTAAACACCTCCAAGCCACTAAGAATCTTTTTATCTGACTCCACTACAGTGGTGAAGACATGATTATCTTCTGGCACCTGTACATCTTCAGTGACTGATAAGGAGTTAAACTCAAAGATAACAAGTACTTGGTCTTACAAGCAGTAATTATAGAAATTCCAGCTTGAACTAGTTAAACCTTGCCCTCAGGGACGGGCCCTTATGGCCAACGTATTCCTTATCTCCAAAGTCTGGTTCCTAAATCACACCTGCTCTTTTGTAGACACTTTTTTATATGCTTCTTAGCATGATACTTGCTGTTGGATCTGGGCTTAAATTATCCGATGATGTCACTATCAACCATCACCTGACCCAGTAGTGAAAGGGCTTATGGATTCTGGACAAACGCTCCCAGCCACCACAAACTACCATGAATTTTACGTCTAATTGTCTTATGGGACGTGACCCCAATGTCTCATGCCAATCACTATCATATATTGGTTGCTGGACTAGGTTTTCTTTCTGGGATACAGTCAGAGACCAAACAGGATAGCGTACCATACTTATAATCATAGGCACATGGCTAAATGGATGGTTTTCTAAAAATTAATTTATCAAAGGGAGTCATAAACAAGATGTAAGCTGCTTTTCTGCCATAAGGATCAGTTTTATAGCAATGGCCTTTCCAAGATCTGAGATATGCACTTGACGTCTCAAATGTTAGTTAACAGAGAATCTTAATATAGATAAGACTTTGAAAATTTTAAAAATTCTTTGAGCTTTTTATTATTTACTTAGGATTATAGGAGATAAAGTTTCCCTCACAACTTTCATCTATTTAAAATTTAAAGGAAAAACTTGGGAAAATAAGCTTGGGATTATCTCCGCGGACTCCACAAGGAAGTGAGCCTTAGATGGCCTAAAAATTGTACATATTTTTTCTGACATACATTTGTAATCCTTTTTAGAAAGTCAGACAAGTAACTTGGCACCACAAAGCGTAGTCGCTTATTTTAGGCCTTTGCAAAGTTCTCAAACCTGGCTTCATTTTTTCTTAAATCTCTTCGAATTCAATCAAGTGTTTTTTTGGAAGAATTACTACAAAATTAAGGACCAATTTCTGAGGGTATAGGACCTCATAGCCCGCCTATTTGGATTTATTATTCCCATCAAGGAAAATAAGGCTATGTGGCAGTCAGACATAGCCTTGATCTTTACTTTCACTAATGGGCGCCCACCCTCTAACATGCTGTGTCAACATCTAAGGATTTTCTTATAGCATCATTAGCCTTTTTAGGGGAGAGGATCACAAACCACCCAGGCCATCTCCTGAAACCACTTTTGAGAACCTATTTGAATGTGCTCACTTTTACTGAAACAAATAAGCGCGCGGATCAATCACACCTTAATATATAGAAGGGATTCCCCTGTCCTCAACCAATTGACACAAAATTGTTAACAATAAAAAAGTTGTGCAGTTCAGCTTGACTAAATTAGAGACATCCCATCCACCCACAACTTTGTGAGCTCCTTTCTCCCTCCTTGAGATTTTATCTTAAGCTTCTATGGAGGACTTCAACCACCCAATTTTTCTAGTAAAAGCGTCTAACGCTTATGAAGGGTACTTCGCTGTTCATACAGAACAGAAGACTGCACTGAACTAACTTTTTAACATCAGATCTATTATCATTGTGCAAAGTCAGTTGACTACCACCTTCATCGTTTTGTCAAATGTCTGGGTGTTGCTGCACTCTGTATCCAGGTCTGTGCACTCCCTCAAGCACACCCTGGTCTAGGCACCCAGGTAAAGACTCTGATGTTTTTGCAGTCATAAACTGGTTTTCTAATAACCCATTTGAGTCCTCGCTTATGACTGGCTATTAAAACTATTTACACCTCCATACTTTTCTAGCCTTTGAGTTGCAGGTGAGGATCAACCCCCACAAATGATTACCCATTTTTAGGTGGCTTTTGAGATGTCACTGAAGATAAACACTACATAGTACACCCTCCCCAGTCCAGTATCTACTGCATCATGGCTCTGTCAAGAAAAACCCTTCCATTTCTAAACAATTCCTCCTATCTCTATGCGCCTCAGGATCTTAAGAGCCCATGATTAATTAAATAAAATTTAATGAATCTCCCTCATGTTGGGACCATATGGTACTTAAAAAGTTAAAAGGACTGATTAGCTCATATTTCAGGTAGAACATATAAAGGAAGCACATGTTAAAAGGATCAAGGAGTCACTAAGAAAAATATAATAAGTTGTTAGCTAAACATTGTGAAGGTTAGATGCCTTATGTTTAAGACATATCAGAGTTATCATATGTTTTTATATTTTGAATTTATTGTGGGGAAGGCCGACCATGGGATGGACACTTACGAATATGACTCAGGACAGATAAACTTAGTACCGGGGGAGGCACCCTAGAGAAGCGATTCTATCTCTTGTTGCCAGCGGGAACGCCACTTATGGGGAGGGGAAGGGAACGTGTTAAGGGGCCGTAGCAACTATTGAGCACGTGTGGAGGAAGGGGTCTGATTTGATGAACCAGACTGGGAACCAGGAGGAGACCAGCTGTCGGCGATGCGGTGGGAGATATCCAAACATCCATGCTTGAAAGTGGTCCACCAAATGAGACCGGAATCAGTGGACAGCTTCTGGGAGGGTGGGGATGGAGCCAGCGATGGCATCCAAGACAATCGTGTGGATAGTCCACATGGCGATTGCAACCACCAGAGCATGGAGGGAGGGTGGGAGGGGGAGGCCATTGATGAAGCAAACATATCTCTTGACAGACTGAAGGGATGCGTTTGATCCTGGCCTAGCAGACGTTGGACTTCGCGCCATATCACTTTAGAGGTGGGGCACTTCTCCAGGCGGAGGAACAGCGTTCCATACTGGCCACACACGGCACAGGATGAGTGTAAAGCGTTAGAGCGCTCAGCTGCACGATACACCCACCTCAGGCAGCGCCACACATGGGAGCGGACTTGAGGCTGCAACAGAGGATGGTGTGCGTATTTCCAGATAGTCTTTTGGGTCTCAGTGGAATAAGGGATGTCCATCATGTCCAGGTAGTCCACCCTGGATAGGACTTGGGGTCAAACGGGGATCACGCCATCATGGATGGGTAGCCCCTGTACCTCTTGTGTGAACTAAGGAGAGGGGCGGCCTCTTAGGGTTGTATGTCCACTAATACAAATTCTCCACTCTGCGCTTCGCATGATGAGTAGGATTCGTTTGTAGTGGGTTTTAGTCCCGTGAGGACCTGTGGCCGATGTGTGTGATACGAGGTATTTCATCAGGGAGTAGGGGTTTGATGGATTGTTGAGGCCCAAGGCTCGGGAGAAGTCGGAGTGGGCCACGCAGGACCAGTGTTGGGATGGGAGTGTAGGAGCGGTGACAGCCGCGATCCAGGTGCCCAGGATCTTGGCAGCATGGGCTTTGAAGTCAAGCAGGCCCATGCCACCTTGATGATGAGGGCCAAACATGACCTCTAGCCGTACTGGTGGAGGGCGGCCCTGACTAAAGCCATCCTTGCAGCAAAGCATACAGGAAAATGAAGAAGCTTGGGGAGAAGGGGATGGCGTGGGCTCCGAACCAGACTTTGGATAGGAGCATAGAGTTGGCAAGAACAACCCTGCCAGTGAGGGTAGTAGGGTGGGCTCTGAGAGAGGCGATTCGCTTCGTCACGTTGTCCAGTATACGGCACTCCATTACTGCTGACGCGTATCCGCCTGTCTCCATCCACATGCCCAGATGGTGTACCGGTCCTATGGTAGGACGTGGCACAAAGGGGAGCACCAGTGGAGCGGTGTGTGTTGAGTTAGTAAGGCGTGGACATGGGCGAGCAGATGGGCCGGGTTGGGAACTACTTGCTGGGGCCCAGCAGTTCTGAAACTGACCAAGGAGGATGATTTCAGTTTTGAAAGCGTTCAGTGCCGCGTTGCTTACCCGGGAATATTCCTGGATGAGGGCTTCAAGCGCACGTGCATCTTTGTTATTAGACACCCCCACCACGCAATCATCTGCAGATGCCATCATCTTGACTGGAGTTTGGCCTGGCACATGGACCCCAGTGAGGTTGGCATTCAAATTTCACAGTAGTGGGTCAAGGCTGAAGTTGTATAAGAGTGGGCTGAGGGGGTCCCCTTGTCGCAGGCCCCTTGAGGGCGGACTACTTCCATTAGGAAGCCTGGGCCACGCACTGCCATTGTCGCAGATTCTGTGAGCAGCATCACCCAGTTTATGAAGCGGGGGGTAGGCGGAATTGATGGAGACAGGCCCTTAGGTATTTCCAGTTTACTCTATCATAGGCCTTTTGTTGGTCCAAGAATACAAGTGCCCCAGAGGCTGTGGACTGACACACATTAGCCACAGAGTGCATGTTATCCCAAATCGACCTTCTGGGGATGAAACCGAATTGTTCTGGGGAGATGGTGGCAGTTGCTACAGTCCCTAAACGGTTAGCCATGATTTTTGTTAAAATTTTTGTGTCTGTGTTTGTTAGAGAAATGGGGCGCCAGTTGGCTAAGTCAAGCTTATCCCCTTTCTTGAATAGTGTGACAGTAAAGGCCTCATGTCCTCTTGGTAGGAGGCGCGTTTCCAACAGGCTTTGGTTAAGTGAGGCTAGCAGCAATGGGGATATATATTTAAAATATTTTTTGTAGAACTCATATGGAATGCCATCTGGGCCTGGGCATTTTTGGTTTGGCGCACCGCGAATGGCTGTCCATAATTCATTTGGAGTAATTAAATTCTTTATTTCTGGGTATCAGAAAATGGTGCAGATATGAGCTCAGTCAAGAAATTCTGCCATTTCGGCTGGCTGAATTGGTTCAGCTTGGTATAACTTGGAGTAATATCTTTGCATTTCGATTGCCACTTCAGCCAGTGTGTCCGCAATGGAATTATCCAATCTTTGCACCTTTGTGCAGGCCATGCTCTGGCATGGTGCAAAAGTTTTTTTAAAGAAGTATGCGGTGCACTTGTCGCCTTTAGTGATGCATGTGGCCCTGTATTGGACACAAACCTGATGTTTGTGTTGCCTTTTGAGTGCGTTGAGGTGGGCGGCTGCCTCCACCCACTTCAGGCCCCATGCAGGGCTATATCCTGTGGCTGGAATGTTGGACTCCAAGTGGGCCAATTCCGCCAGTGCTTGCGAGATAACCGCCGATGTGGCTCGTGAGCATCTGGAGGAGAGATGGCGATAGTGGCGGATGGTGTCTTCTTTGAAAGTTGCCCATGTGAAAATGGGGTCCACACATAAAACGGTGCAACAATGATTTCGCCAAAGTTGCCTCTTCCACCCATGTGGAAAATCCTGGCGACGCGAGCTCAGGGGGTAGATTTTACACCAATGTGGGGCCTTTGCAACTGTGATGGGTAAGTGGTATGTTATCGAGACCAGTCAGTGGTCAGAGAATTCCATTTTCGTTGTTTTGAAGTGGGAGATGTGGGGTTGGAATTTAGCCGGCATTAGAATAAGGTGATGCGGGTCATGGACCTTAATTGGCCGTTGTGGATGTGGGGACGCGTCATGTTTCAAGCAGTGGGGCATGTCACGGCAGTGCATTCATTAACCCAAGGGTGGCTTTTAGAACGCGTAGTTCTACGTGACCCTGTGGGGCGTGGGGTGAGGGTGGCCACTGGTCCATTGGTGAGATTAGCCAAAAAGTTCATGTCACCAACTAGGAAAGAATTGGGGGGTAGCAGGAGGGATTTAACTAATGAGAAAAATCCCCAACGCTCATGTGCACCATTTGGGGCATAGATGTTGATGATTGTGTGTGCTACGTTGGCCCACGAGAAGGTGACAACGAGCACTCAGCCATTTAGGAATGTTTCTGAGGATGTGAATTTGAAAAAAAATTTCTGAATTAGCACCCCACAGTGCTTCGACTAAAAGGATAGGGATGGTAGGAGCATTGTTTTCCAAGCTTCCTCAGAACCTCGTGGACAGTGGGACTCCTGGATGGCCAGGATATCCACGGGTAAATTGTTTTGTAAAAACTCAGTTTCCTAGCCCAGGACGGGGAGGCCTTGAGTCCGGCAATATTCAGCAACCCTAGAGTGAAGGTTTCCCCCATCACACCTTAGGTGCGAGGGGGTGGCTCCCAGGCCCACCAGCCTCTTCCAGGTCCCCACGGGCTTTCACAGCAGCGTGGGTGTTAGCAGCAATGCTATCAGGGTTTTTGTTAATTTTTGCAGAAAGAGTTGCATTGGCTTTAGCCTTCCTTTTTTTTTCCTGACGTCTGACGAATTTTTTGTGGTGCAGATAAGTTTGGTGTACCGTTGAGTGGGGCAAAAAAAAATTTTCCGGTTGGGATAGGTCCCAAGTCAGTTTTGACCGGAGCTTGGGTGCAGCGATTGGGTGAGATCAAATCTCCCATTGGATCCTCAGATTGAGTGGCCCACTAAGCATGGGCCTCCCAATCTGATTGGGTGATGAATTCCTGAGTCACTTCTGCCGCGAAGGTCTCCATGTCCTCCTGGCTTTGTGAGTGTGGGATGGTGGTGGTGGCCTTGGCTGCTTCCTTGGCCTTGGCCCTATGGGCCTGCTTGGCCTTCTTCTGCTCCTGTGGGGAGATGGGCTTTACCAATAGGTAGCAGCCTTGTGCTCCCCACGGGAAAGCCTCCTTGGTGCTTGCGGTTGGTTCATAGTGCACCTCTCCGCTGGCCATGGCCGCTGAGGGGTGCTCTTGGAATGTGACACTCTCCTTGATGTGGCATGCATACGCCTTATGGCTGAACGCATCACAGTGGGTGCAAATGGGGGGTGCGCTGTCCACGGTTACCCAGAATGGGTGGGTGGTATGCCCTGTGATGTCAATAAAGGTGGAGTGTGGGATCTGGGTTAGGTCCTTCGTGATCTCCTCAATTGGGGTCAGAACTGTGATGGCTTTGCCAGTGCACAGGTGTGGCATCAGTGTGAAACGTTGCATTTTGAAAGATTGTGTTTCACCATATATGGTGAGACCATCTTTCAGGTGTTGCTCCAAAATGTCACGTTTTACCGTAGTAGGCAAAAAGTCAAACGTGAGGAAAATTTGGTTTAATTTTGTCCATCTGGTGCATTTGGTTTCGATGACCCATTGCCCTTTGGGGAGGTCGACCACTATGCACACTGCTGCAGCCACATCTGCTGCTATTTTGCTTTTGAAACCTAGGTCCAGCCAACCACATGACATGAAGTGAGGTGCAACGTACACCACAGTCGGGAAAATTTTGTGTACATCTTCACAAAATTTTTCCCATAATGCTGTTTTTTGGATGTCCAGATACACACGGACTCCAAATTCCACCGACGAAAGTGGCTGGGAGTGTGGCGTGTTGATGTACTGGTTGCATCGTGCTTGCCACACGAGTATCTCCAGGGAAATTGTGACCGCCAGTTTTTTTAGATTTTTTTTCTATTCCGCCAGATTCTCCGGGGTATTTTCAAATGTTAGAGGCCGCGGGCCTTCCGCCTGCTCCTCTTGCCTTGCTTGCCCAACTGCTCCCAGACATGGGCGCAGACTAATCCCTCTATGAGATTATCAAACTAGATTTAGTCTTGAATTGAATAGGTTGCAAAAGTGTTTGCAACGAGAAAGAAAAGTTTATGTTTTTATAATTTTACTAGTTCAAAAAATGCTTTCTGTATGAGTTTCTATATCCTACTGAGGCCTTTATGGATGTTAGAATGATGGTTTTGGTACGTTGCCAACGTTTTTTATTTTATTAGCTTGAAAAGATCTCTAGACTAAAATTGATAAAGTCATAAAATGATTGCTGATACTGTGAGAGCTACTAACTTAGTTCATATATAGCCATTAATTAGATAATATGGCATCCCAGAAGTATTTTGTCATATATTAGGTTGAATTTTGCATATCTGGTAACAAAAAGGTTCACCGTGTTTTTATCAAAGAAACAGTTTCTGCTACATTAGCTTTAGTGCATCCAATAAGCCGATGTTTTTTAAGCTCAGAGCTGTTAGCTTTAAGGATTCTATCTTCTCTTGGGGCTGTCAGTACTGGCCTCCCTAGTGCAATATCCTATATCTAACAAGAGAGCATAAAATAAGAAGTCAACAAGCTAACTAGAATTTATAAACACCCTACTGGGTTATATTCTCCAATATATATAGGATGTGAAAAAAACCTACAATGATAGGATTATTTGGACCCCTATGATTAGGATAATCATGAGTCTTTCATATTGATGGCTAAACAATGGCTTTTGATGTCTTCTGTTTCTTGGGAACTTTCGACCTCAGTGTTCTAAAGCTTCTTGATCTTTTTGTTGAGATATAGAAATCCAACTCAGTGATTTGGACATTGGGTGTCTTGGGAAAAATTAACGCCTAATGTTGATTCCAGATCAATTATCTCTTCATCGCTTTTAATCAGAGTTTTGGGATTTTAGAATTTTTATTGGTTTTTAACATTAAGGCTACATACCAGAGTGGGGTGGTTGGTTTGTTTTCCATCTTAATCTCTGACAGTAACTCCTCAAGCTCCTGTTGTATATGGCATAATCTTAAAGGAATTAACGTGGTTTTAGTCATTTACAGTACCATGATTTGTATCAGCAAAAGAGTAATAAGATCATGTTTTTTAATATCCTGACAGGTGCCTGACCAGTAAATATAAGGTTGTTGAATTGACCACATAGTGTGCTGATAGAATAGTATAAGGTCTAAAAGATAAAAAATCAGCTTAGTGACCAATAGGCATTAGATTGAGAGTGCTTGGATTTAAAACCTACTTCTTCAGTGGCATTTGCTTACAATTAAATAGTTTTATCATTATGAGACCTAATAATTTACTCAGTGTTCTCTGATATAAATGCCTCTAGCAAGGGTTTAACACTGAAAGGAAATAAAGGATCTCACTCATAAAGAACCTGGAAAAGTGACTTTTCATCACTTAGTGGTAACTTATTCTATACGCTAGAAGGGCTCCCAGCATGTAATGGTTCCAACACCTCATATTGGTTACTGCCAACTTTTGAAGGATAGATGACTGGGTCCCATTTGCTCGTTCTACCGCCCCATTAGTTGATGGAATGTAAAAGTGGAAATTTTAACTAAAGCGTATAATCTTGTTAGTTTTTGCACTACATGAGAATTAAATTAAGTTCGTTACCTAAAAAGCAGGATCTGTAGAGCAAACATGTGGATTGAAAAACAATGAAAGAGGAATAATTAAAAAGCCTTCACGTTTCTGCAGGCACTGATTTGCCCTTGGTACTTAGTTATTTGGTCTATAGACAAATGATGTATCAATGGACATGAAGACTTGTAGCAAAGTGTCCACTATGTCAGCACTGATAACGCGAAAAGGACCTGAAGGGGCCACAGCCTGGCGTTGATAAAGGGGACATGGAGTAATTTTAACTCCAACAAGTAAGGCACGCTTTTAACAATCTGATAATAAAACCATTTGGTCTCATTAGAAGCGTTTTCTTACAAATTAGTGCATTTTTCTACCACTCCCTGACATTTAATCAAGTGCTTATTTTGTATCACTTCAGGTCAAGAGGAAGGGCACACATATAACAACTATTTTCATAAAAATTATCTATTAGAATTCCTTCTTATATTTAGAAGTTTTTTCATCTTTGCCGCTCATCATGAGTTTATGGGATCTCCAGTTCCATCTCTATGTGCGTCCAGTCATTTTATATAAGTGGTTCTCTTTGGGGACTACACAGCCAGAACGGCATCTTTATTTTGCTTCAATCATTTTGATATTAAATTAAATATAACTATAAGTTAAAATACCAAATCCTAAGCTACTCTTTCGCTTTTTATTTGTTGATGAGTTTGACGCCTGTTGGTCATACTTGAGGTGGTGATGCGCCGCCTCCAGGCATCTTTCAATCGCAGCCAAAGTGCACTCAGGTGGGCTCTACTAGCTCATGCAAATTCAACTGGTCACTTTGTCACCCCTCAGACCTAGCGCAGCATCACGCGTGCTCCCAAGTGGCTTTAAAGCCTCATAATTCTCTTCCAGAGCAACCTGTGCTTTGGCCTCCTGGCCAGGTATAAGAATATCTTCCAATATCTGAGTTAGCCAGAATAAAACTGGCTCAGACAGTTTACAAATCTGGTGTATTTATTGATTTACGCATCTTTAATGAATACTCTAACTAAAAATTCCCAAGAAAAGCTTAGGCTATGGCCACAATAAATATGCTGCGAGTTTTTTAAAATAATCCATCCCCAAAAACCCACTTGTTTATCTTGTGGACAACATACTACTGGGGAACTTAGTCGGTTTTCCTAACCATCTCTCCACTGATCAGCTCATCTCTGAGCTCCTGGAGGGATTGGCCGTCTATGGCAAAAAACCCATCCTGCAGTTTGTGATTCCCAATGGGCCATCCACTCAAAGGTATTCAGCCTTTGCAACAATCTGTCCATCCAATGGGACACCCATCTTGCTATCCCCCCTACATTATGATCTGCTTGGCCCCCAACTACCATTATGAGCCCATGTCAAAAAAGTAGCTCATTCTGCCCCTTGTGCTTTTGATTGGACACTCAAAGCTTCAGTGCCCTTCCATCTCCACCACAGCGGCCTTATCCTCTTCTCCTTCTAGTGATGGCCTGCTTCCATTCTGGAAAATTTTTCAAGTGATAACGACATTTCTTCTCCCTCCCTCAACTGCTGCGTCCATAGCTCCTTCTGCACCAGTAATCTGGTAAGATCTTCCCTAAATGTAAAGGAGCTAAATGCTGCTCTTGCCACCATTTAATTTCCTTGGATCTTACTTTGAGGTACACTACTAATTCTCCTGCCAACAAAAACCCATGGCTGGCCCATGTATGTCCATATACAACCCAACTAATTCTTACAGATGGGCTACTAAGGATACTGGTTAACTGTTCCCCATAATCCCCAATCTTAGTTATCCAAATTCTTTCAAACACCCAAATCCTCTCCTCCATAACATTTCTGTCCTTTCAAAGGCTTCCCAGTATACTGGGCCCACTACCAACTTGCCATTGAAGTGTCTGCCTCATCCACCAATGTTACCCTATGCCAAGCCCTCTATGCACCCTTGTAGCCTTTAGTCAATGGATTTCTCTGTACCTATCTCATCATATAACTTCCATTAGATTGTTTGAGATGAAACCAGGGAGCTTGTGTTTGCCATGGGTTGTGCATGCACCAATTCTACTAAATGTTTTAAAAGGAACTACCCCAAATACATCAACAAATTAAGACCTTTACTTTAATTATGAACTTTCTTGAAATATGCCAAGCTTCAGCACAGCAATATATTGAGTTGATGGACACAGCATGCCCCCTCAACAAAGATAAATTAACGTTATTCCACCTTGTTGGAATATCAACTTCTCTGGAAACAGTGGGCTCTGCTAGTTGGCAGGTCAACCATTATGAAGACTGGCTGACCCTTAATATTTCGTTTTAAGCAATGGAGCCAGCAGCGACGACTGACCCCTAGGCATGTCACCCATGCCATTCAGGGATCTCCCAGCCTAAACTCCAACCAACAAGTATAAACATAAACTTAAATTAAAAAGAGAATAGACAAAGGGAGAGCTTTATTGAAAGGGAAGCACCAGGCATTTATACTTACTTTGGGCTACTGCGCCCATCACCAGCCTATTTGCCATCGCTGGTTCATCCAGCCAACCACTTCCACTTCATTCCACTGCGCTACTATCTTCCCTGGTGTTGAATCTCTCGCCCCATCCTTCCCAAAGTCCAAATATTAGTTTTAGCTCATCCTCAGCCTTTAGTCACCGGTGAGATACATAGTTGATAAATTATTTATCAAATTTGGTTTTTTCCTTCGAGCCAACTTAGTTATTATGCGCTGGAAACAATTTTGGTTTCTTAGTTAACATGGAATACCTTGGCTTCTCACTAACAGTTCGTTTACTTTTCTAGCCAATTAATTGGGGTTTCACCTTCTTCTGGCGACATCTTAGTTTTGACTTGTACCATTAATGTTTATATTAGGCGCCAGAAACAACTTTGGCCGCCTCAAACTCAGAATCTCTGGCTCCACCAGCATATAATAAATTAATACAATTGGATCATCCTTGGCTACTAGTCACCAGTGATCTGTATACCAATTCAGGGTCTGTGATTGGCCCCGACCAATTCTCTCATCCCATCTTGGCGGAATACTGATTCAACTTGACCAATTTTGGGGAGTAACTACCAAGCAATCATACAAAAACCAGTAAATTCAGTCAATCAGATGTTCCGCAAAGGTTGGCCATTTCAGCCCAAATATCAATCAATCATTGGTGGAATCCATCTGGTTAAAAATCTGATACACCTTCTTCCCCATAATGCATAATCCCCTACTCCCATTTTAAACTAGTAGGACAATTGGCCTCAGGTCCATACTGAACAAAGAGCCCTGTTTCCCTTCCTTCTCCAATATGACAACCTAAGATAGCCACTTAGGCGCCATATTTTTGAGTTTTTTATCTCAATTTTATTTGGCATCACCACAATAAAACTAGTGGATGCCCCTTTTGGGTAGGCCTCAGTAGTACTAAAAAACACAGCCAGAATGGCATATATATTAACCCAAACCCGTTATAAAGGTGTTGTTTCTCCCTAAAAGGGGCGAAGCCTTGATATGGAATATATTATTTCAAAGTTATTAAGTATGCCAATTATGTCATTTAGATAAGATCTATATTATTTACTATTAAGCTTTACAAACTGTATTCATTCTCTATATGGATACCATATTATTTCTCAAATGCAATAATTAATCCTATTAATCAATTACAAATGTACAAGCATTGTATTATATACCAAATCAGATATGAATTATCCACTGACTGGTAATATTAAGCAACCACTCTATTAATTTATTGTGGCAATATGAAGAACGAAACCCAGTCAGGAATTACCTCAGCAGGATGCCAACCTATCACCACCTATTGAGAATGTGCTATCATCCTAATATACCTCGTCACTATTGGAACATTACATGCTTACTAATCAAATACCAAGTTGAAATTCCAATCTTTTAATCCCTTCCTGAATTATCACAAGATGTTCCTTATTAATCTTATAGCAAATCTAAATGAAATTGTACTTATTATATATTGTATTCATTGTCAATTGTACTTTCAGAATCTCTATACTGTTATTTGGAGGCTGATTAATTTAGCTATAATTTTTTCTGTATTTTACTTTAATAAGTACTTTTTACTTATTTTTTAATTATATCAAAAGTTGCTGTTCCTAAAGTAGAGTTTTACTTTACCCAAAACTTTAGGTAGACCTATTGATTTGGTTTGACCAATAATATGAGATTACCCCATAAATAACACCCCTAATGTCCTATAGACCTCGCCTACCCCCTTAACCTTCTTGTTGTGTCCCGCGGCATATTACTTCTCATCAATCCTAAATCATTTAGTTTGCTAGCCTTTTCTTACCCAATCTAAGCAATTATGAATTAGTTCACCATGTGTTCTGACATTTTGCAGATTGATTCTTATTGATTTATCTATTAAAACCCAGTTCTCATAAACTAATTCTATTCCTATCAATTGAAGATTATCAGATTTACTCAGGCAAACAATACCCTGAAGATGTACCTGACATTGAACATATAATCATCAAGATGTAACCAAAGTTAGACAGACAACCATTTCGTTTCAGCAGCAACAAGGACAGCCCATTAGTGGACTATAAATGGGAAATTCTAGAAAGGTTTGGAAACTGCAGGAAGGCTGAGTCACTAGAGGCCAGTATTAGAGTGGAAGGGCCTTGTATCAGAAAAAGGGGCAAACGCGGTAATTCACATTCTGGTATCTACCCCCATCTGCAAATTTTCTATGCTCATGACGACTCTTTACCGCTGGAAGTACACAACAAGACTAAAGCTATTTTGAAAGATATAAATTTTCTAAGGGCTAATTTCATGTCAATATTTATGCCTATTTCGAGTTATACTTTCTTCACACACAGTTTTACATATCTAAGTGTGACAATACTTCAACAATAATTCCCAGTTGTAATCTCTATGTAACATTCTGATGCTCACTACAGGGGGCACTTCAACAAAACCATCAAAAAATCCAAGGAATCAACTTCCATGGTCAAGACCTCAGTTTCTTTGCCATTGTCTTTAGGATTAAGTGATCCCCTCAACCGTGGAGTTAATGAAGCCCAAATGAGACCAATCCACCTCAGCAGTTCAGATAACAAATAAACGACTTTTCCACTATGGATTTCATCCTCGCAGGGCCACTGATCTCCCAATGACTAGGGTGGATGACTATCATACCTCCAAACACTTCAAAGAGGTCATGAAATGGCTCTATTGTAGGTACTGTCTCCTTGCTAAAGCTATTAATGAAGACTACTTGGGGATGTTTAGAAGCTATAAGAACCAGGAATATTTGTATCCAAATTATTAGTTACTTTTGGAAATGACAATGTCCGCCTTAATCAAGAAGATTACTACTCATGCATAAATAGTCAAAATGACCGCATAACATAAGTCCATTGTACGCCAAACCCATGGGAATCCTTTGCTTGGCAGCACATCAAGATCAGCGGACTGGTTTTGTTTTCATAGGCTTAACGCTAGGACAACCAGCTACTGGCGTACTCATTGGATGGCATCTTTCAAGAAGATCACGTAGCTATTCTACACAAATAACGGCAATCAGGAAAGCCAGCCTTTGAGCAGACAGAAAACTTGAAAATCAACTAAATGGCAACTTGGCTCACATCATCAGCGAGATACTGACCAGCATGAGGTGTCAACCCAAAGGGTGGAAATGTGACTCATCATTTCAGCCAGTCCAATGAGCACATGAGATCATAATGGGCGTAACATACAATTGAGGAAACTGTCAATCAATATGCTCATTCTCAGAAGGGTCTCATCAAGTAGTTTCCTAAAGAGTTGCTAGCAGCTTAGTCACCTCCCAGGTCAGTTAATGATCACCATACCCATATTTAAGACTATGAGCGGGGCACCAAGGACAGTCAGGACCGGCTTTACAGACTCAAGGAGTCTCTAATTAAACCATTCTTTTTCCAACCATCCATATAAAGAATTTGGCTAAGTGAACGACCTAGCATGTGCCTAGGGCCTGATAATCACACATCTCACTCAAGGAATTGTGGCTTGAAAGCTCGGCTTGCAATCACAGTAAGTCTGGCACAAGTCTATCAATCCTTGGAGCACAAGCGCTATTATCTTCATGACAAACTAGACCAGTTTCTGGGACGAAATCAGAGTCAAACTACGAGGATGATGGAATGGCGCTCCCACCATGTAATCAAAAAAACCTCACTTAAGAACGCAAGTCTAGCACAAAAGACTCTGAATCTGATGGCTACAGAGCATTTACAGGGCAAAATATTCTGTCATTTCTGACTTTGATACCTACCTCCAAGAGATTGAGTCAAACTACAATTTTTTACACTCCTATTTAAGCCACTCCAACTGTCCCAGATGGCCGTGATGAAACACCATCTCGCCCTACACCCATTGCCGGTACATCTACCTTGACGATATAAAACTTTGGCTCAAGGGTTTTCAGCACTGATCTCTCAACCACGGCATGAGGAATCAGCTTATCAATCAATGATGTCAGTGGTTATAGAGTTTTCTCATCAACTTTCCAAATTTAACAAGAAGGGAAACATACTCATCTTCTACTCACTATTAATACTAACATGGATGGTGCAAGTAAAAAAATTTAAACTGGTGATGTCAATAACGTTGGATCCTGGGATTCAAAAACTGAAGATTCACAAGTTTAGTGTTATTGGGCTGTCTGACCAGAATGTGAAGAACATCCTCAAAAAGTAATTTGACGGAAAGAGATGATGATGACTATAAAGACTTAGTGCCTTAATTATTTTAAGAGAAACAATTATATCCTAGATTTTGCCAATTGCTTTTACCACGTGGTGAGATGCTATACAACGCGAAAGTCTTGTATGATTATAATGTGCAGATCGCCTTTCAAAACGCTTTTGAACCTTATAAAGAACTGTACCAGGTCATGTTACTCGCGTTGAATGATAAATACAATGTATTACAGATGGTGAACTGTCTCCGCCACTGCACTAAGACCTTTGATGCACCCAATAAAAGTATCGTGGTAGCTGAGAACTTAAGTTAGCCCCTCAAGCATGACACCAAAGAGTTCCTCACAACTGTTACCAGACCTGGAAGACTTGTATCTTCCACATCAAGTGACATTAATTTGGAATGAGGGGCACTATGCTGGTCAGTGCAATTCTAAGGAAACCAAATCTGAGGCGCATCACTTGGGATCAGTGGATAATAAAGAACAGAGAAAAGAGTGGGCAGAGTAGACTTGTGGTACACTACTTCTACCAGAACCCAACATATCTTAAAAAAAACCCACATCGACATAACATTCAATCTTTACCTTGTTATTACAGACAAAATTCTAGTGGTTACCACCTGCTCACATTGGGAGAACAATATAGACCAGGCAGCAGCAGAAGTAGTACCAAAACCCTATGTACAGAATCTTGAGAAGTACAACTTAAAAATTGCTTCTGGCAATATGACAAGACTAGTAGGGCTCATGTGGCAATTTTTTAGAAAGGAAAAATAAGACTATCCCTCCACTATGCGATAAACTACAATCCTATAAGATCCAGATCTACAAATTTATTGTACAACTATTAAACATCATTTCTATTACTATTCTGAATGTATATGCATTTCTATTAGTGTAGGCAAGGTTAAGTTCAAGGCTAAAGTAGATAGAGGGACACTAGAATATTGTATCAACTAAGTTAGTCAAGTACTGGGATCGTTGCCAGATATTAACTTACAAAAAGATTAATGGATCTGTGGGATCCAACTCAACTACCTCGCTAGGGGCATACAGTGCGCTGAAGCTAAGGTTCGGCTCTAATGTTATGTTGTCTTCTTCAATCATCCTACTAAACACACATTGCAATATAACCATTAGAAACACCTTCATGAGAATGTATGAAGTCAGATCTAATTTCAAGAAGAATAATCAGTTAAACCTTAATCAAAACACTCAATGTACTACAGGAGCGGAGACCAGCAGATGATAAAGAGCTCTGTTGTTGAAAATCTTAATTTTTGAGGATGGAATCATGCCCATCAACTAATAGAAAAAGCACAGTCAAACTTAATACTTACCACATCCTGGCTTTAAATTGGAAGGTATTTTGCTGAAGGATGGCTTTTAAATGTTCATTCCGCCCAGCCACCAGGTCATGGTAAAACATATATTTATCTTTATGTTCTATAGAGTTAAGTTTTTTGCCCTTCACTGCTCACACTGAGAAGTGACTATAGCATCGGGCTCATTCTCCAAGAATAAGGGTAGTATATTGTATTAAAATCATATCTCTAACCATTATCAATCCAGAAGAAACGTAACCATATCGTTGCCTTCCTCAATGTCTTAAAAAATGAAGAATTTTAAGGCATATACAAGTTTATGACGCTGGAGGAGTTTTGTTGGAGAAAAAAATTGAGAAGGTCGCTCTCTCAGTCATACATCATGAACCCCTGGCCAGCTAGATGGAAATAAAAAAATCAAGCGATAGCCTTATTTAAAAGTTTAAAACTAATTTATACAAAAGACAATTTTGATATGGGGTGCTAAGGACATGTTGCATCACATGGACACCAGAAACCATCCATTGATCCTCATCTGCCCTATCCACCAGTCTAAGACAGCAAATAATGTCATCAATGGGAAAATAAAAAGATGATTCAGAAGAGAATGTGGAAATTAAAAAATAGTCCATATACTTCACTGGTACTAATCATAAAAGAGAATGACAGGTCAAAACTAATGATTTGATTACTGGAGACTCAATAACATAAAAAATCAGGTATCCACCCTCTTCCAAGAATTTATGATGTGCTTAACTGATCAGCAGAGCAAAATACTTCTCTCCATGGATGTGATTTCCAGCTACTGGCATATAAAGTTCCTCGTAGAGAACAAAAAAATGCGCCATCATAATGACCCAATGGCTATTCCAAACCACGCAACTGCCGCAGGGTTATGTAATGCCCCTTTATATTCCACCAGTCCACTGACAGAATACTGAGAAATCTGAATATTTCTTATGTCTTGGTTTACTTGGACAACATAACTCTTTCTATTGAGGACATTAAACGAGCACTTGAAGCATCTGGAGTAAGTCTTCCTCTGACTTGCTTCTTCCAACCCGAAAATAAGTGCAAGAAATGTAACATCTTCTGAAAACAACTTGAGTAATTGGGTTTCATTAATGACATGAAGGCCTTCTGGACTCAACAGCCAAAGTGGTGGCCATCAAAAATATGAAGATGCCAAAAATCTCAGGATATCCAAGTCTTCCTGTAATAGTCATTTATCCCGTACAGTTAAAGAAAACTTTTTAAACTTAGAGTAGCTGATATTTCACCTATTGAATAATGGAACCCAGTTCTGATGGCTGGTATTTTGTCATCTGGCTTTTGGCTCAAATTCCACTTGTCTCGCTTTGGAGAAAATAATATTCATGATCT
This sequence comes from Massospora cicadina, assembly GCA_022478985.1. Taxonomy (NCBI): domain Eukaryota; kingdom Fungi; phylum Entomophthoromycota; class Entomophthoromycetes; order Entomophthorales; family Entomophthoraceae; genus Massospora; species Massospora cicadina. The sequence continues at coordinate 74,567 of JAKSZP010001478.1, read as the reverse complement.
ATATTTTGATAAACTGTCTATAATCCAGACAGACGCGTCCCTCACTATCATAAGGGCTGTGTTTTCTCAACTTGACAATGAAGTAACAGAACATCCTGTATCTTACTGCAGCCAGATTTTAGATGTACATGATTATAATATCACCGTTACAGAGAAGAATTATTCAATGGCGACTTATGTGTTCAAGAAGTTAAGAGGTATATGTTCACAGAGTTTACATCAAGGTGGTAACTGACCACTCCTCACTTAGATGGCTATAGAAACTCAAGGAGCCAAAAGGACGCCTAAATTTCTGGGCACAGTAATTTTAAGGTGTATGACTTCAAATTCAGCGCTGACCCAACATACAGCGGTAGAATGCTAATGGACTGTCTCAGCTCCCTACCATTTCATTGACTGTGAGAATGGCATATATCCTATATGGCAAGCTGCTAAGCAGTCATTACAAATAACGAACCAGAAGAATTACAACACGTTTTGGATTAACTGATGAAGAATACTGCCATCAAAGATGAAAACTCTTTAAATAATAAGAAAACCACAAATACATTATACCATGATCAGCCAATCATATAGATCTGATCATCTCAGCACATGAAGCCACATGCCATTAAGAATGTAAGAAGATGGACAAACAACGAAGAAGCACTACTTCTGGTAATCAGTGCACTTTAATATTCATAAGCTCATCAGCTGCTGCAGGTATTGCTAAGAAGAAGCGCCGTATTGTAAGAGCACTTTATATCAACTGGTTAAGCTGAACTTTTCTTACCACATTGTGTCAATTGACAACGTGTGGCCGCTAAATGCCAGTGAAGGAAATTTAAATACATTGTGGTAACTATTGACCATCTTACAAAATGGGTCAAAGGCAAGCTAATTAGAGACCTGGGGCTGCGATGACCTTTAATTTTCCATGGAGAAAACTTTTTTATAAACACATGTGTATTTTGATCCTTATAATGGACTAGGGAACTAAATTTACTCACCAGTCAATCTACAAGCTTATATATAATGGGGGTTTAAGGGGTCCTGCCACAACTTATTCCCCAAACCCAATGTATATTGGAATGGGTCAATGTTACTTTAGTTGTCATCCTCCAGAAATTGACAACAGGTAAACCATCTATTTGGAATTTCAATTTGCCTTCCACTCTCTTTGCCTAAACATCACGTTTCACTCATCCATGGAAAGATCACAATATGCAAAATCATTATGGGCAACAACCTGTATTACCTCTGGTCTTATACTCCTGTGTTTATGGAGAAGGAATGACCCCAGTTAACATATGGAGAGCCTCATTAAACGTTGATAAATCTTAAAACTAAGGTTTAATTAGAGCTCTGCTCAGAAATGAGATGCAGAGAGTACGACAACTGGAACTGCCAACCCTATCCTGCCTCAGCATAGGAGAGCGAGTGATTTACTATGACAACCATGGGTTTGGATGGACTAGTAAGCTCAAACATATCTTAAAGTGACCATTTTAGATCACAGCAATGACTTCAACCAATATGCACACACTAAAAGACACCAAAAAGGGAATAATGTCAACAGTGTGAATGCTAAGTTACTGAAGCAATTCTAGTAAGAGCCAAACGCCAATCCTCAACAATCAATAATTTTACCATTGGCTGAAGAAAATTAGTCGATCCCTTATGCTTGGTAAACCATAGGAAAATGTTGGGATTTGGGTTTAACCAACCATATGAGATTGAATATGGCAGTAATACTTAAACGCCCTCTAGGCCTCGCCATTAACTTTTCCCCATTACTAGTATCAATTGGAAGATTTGACCCCATTGATCTGCCATCAAATATTTTGCTGGCATTTTTTGACCCTAATTTTAAACAATTATGAATTAATCAACATATAATCCCAATTTTATTTGGAATGAACACTATTAATTTGTTGTCTGAATGTCTCATCCCCCAAACCAGTTATGTTACTGTCAATCAAGAAATCTTAAATTGTCCAGCCAAATCCGACATATTTTTAAAAAGAAAACCTTATAAAATTACTATAATTATCCAGCCAAGTTGGCCACAAATGATCCTGCTGACTAATACCCATCACGCCCTAAAGATGTACCCAACTTTAGATCAGACCCTCACGGCAAAGTCAGCAGCCTATCAGCAGACCAAAAATGGGAGATACATGAAATTTTTGTGCTGAGAAGAAGGAAGATGCTCAGAATACCTCCCAAAAGGCCTTGTTATGTATATTGGAAGGGCCATGGATTTTAACTGGGAAGAACGCGTTTACGCACATTATGTAATCAATTCTGATCATTGAACTAATGGTTTACGCTCACAAAACAGCTCTCCATCACTGGAAGTACACAACGAGACTAAGGCGGATTTGAAGAAACTAAATCTAATATGGGCATATTTTTATCCAGATTTACATTTATTTTGACGTATACTGTCTTCAGTCATAACTATTTTAGTGCAATGACAACTGTGCAGATTTTATCCAGTTGCAGTTCCAATTGCAATAGCCTATACTGAAGACACCTTAATCCATTCACCCACCCATGAGCTACAAGCAAACGATCTGGAAGCATAAATGGATTTATTTCTCTGGAGCCATTCTCTTCATTAATCCTGAATTAATATTTTTGTAAAGACGTGACTTTATTAGGGAACCTAGTCTAAATGAAGACTATTCAGTTCCCCGTGTAAGTTGGAAGTTATTTAATCTGGCCAACCCTGACCACCCAAAAACAAATACAAAGCTTTCTGAAAAAAAAAGATCTTCCTTAAGAAGTTTTCCTCACACTTGCTCAACATGCATCATCCCTCCATTACCTGACTGTAAATAGTACAGCTTTCAATTGGACACCTGAATGCCAACAGAAGTTTTACTCCATCAAAGATTTATCATACTGCAACAGTCCTAGCGAACGCAGACACATCTAAACCTTATATTGTGGCTCGTGATACATATTCAGATGCTGTGGGTGCTGTGCTACTCCAAAAAACATGATTGGGCGGAACATCCAGCTGCTTACTTTTTCTGGATTTTTGGCCACAGAGCAGGCCTGAGCAACCTATGACAAAGAACTTGCGTCTTTATCCTGGTCGCTTAATAGCTGGTGCTAACTCCTTCAAGGAGCCCATAATGATATTGATTTGCAAGCTGACCACCAATCCCTAATGTACTGCAGAAAGCCACAGAAGCTTGCCCACCGCCAATACTGCACATATCGCTATATATGCAACTTCAAATTCAAGTATGCGTTTTATAAAGGGTTCTTAAACTTTTTGCCAGACATGCTAAACAGAAACTTTGCCGTGATCACAAGCATAGACGGGCTCCTTGAACATACTACTATTGTTCCTGCCTCACGGATCCTAGTATTGGCCCCAATCTCAGTTTTCTTTACCCGCTTACCCTCAGACACGCCCCTCCTTGACCAAGTTTTTGCCACCCAGCTGACCACCTGTTGTGATTTTAAAATAACGAAATTATCCTGCTTGACCAAGATTATAAGTCTGCTTGTATACCAAGGTATTTATCTCACTAGTAGATATGTGAGTTATCACTGTATATGTGATGACTATCGTTTGGAAAATTATCTTGAAAAATTTTATCATTCTTCTTGATTTTGATCCGCCAGAACATTGCGTTTTGTTGGGGATTGTTCCAACAATAAAAAAGCAATTAAGTTGTCAAATTTTATATTAATAGTTAATTTGCCCTGTAGGATTTGATCAGTTTTATTGTCAATTGACTAAGAGATTACTAGCTGCTAGTGAGTGATGCTGCCTTGATAGCAACTGGTGATTTAACCTTTTGTGTATCACGCCTTGCTGGTTTATCAAGTGTTTCATTACATAAGCAGGTTGATAACCTGATAAGGGTGAATCTCTGGGGTTGAATGAAGGTGTTGAATCACGTTCTTTGTTTGAATCCGAAGAAGGGTGGTTTTAGTAGGGGAGAGGGCCCAACCAACCCAATAAGGGAGCTCATCATATCGCGCTACCTTGGAGATTGAATTCGTTGGCAATGGCTGCCGTTAACCAGTGAAGAGCCAACAGAAGAGTTGGGCGCTAAATCATCTATATATTTCCTTAAAAGTTATTTAATGATTCAGATTCTTGTAGATAATAAAATTTTTAGTTTATTATGCATTTAGTATATTTTTATTACTCTAGTTATCAGAGTAGAGGGATCAGATATCTTTTTTCTAAATATTACAGTCAATTCTTCTGAGGCTGCTGTGTAAAAGAGTGAGGGATAAATGCTCACTAAGAATGCTTTGAACTATTTTCTGGATAAGTTTAAGGTGAGACCTCTTAGTCATAATTAGGAATCAAGTCATAAGAGAAGAAGTTCCCTTAGAACCTCTGAACATGCTGCTAGTGGATTATGTAAAACTGTTATCCAGAAGTTGCCAACTCTAGGAGGAGTCGAAGGGAGAGGAATTTCCTTGTTATGTTGAGCGTTGATTACCTTCACAAATGGGTTGAAGGATTGTTGTACCTGTTAAAAGGTGAATCCAGATTATGAGAAGTATTTGGACGTGAACTACTCAACTAGGATACTATTCTCCATAATAGTATCAATAACCCACATAATTATCGGTTTATAAACCAACAAATATTAATTGTACATATAAAGAACCTGTTAAAGAAAATCTCAGGAGCTGAGAGTAAATTATAATTTTTAAAAACAAATCCTCAAGTTTAAAGATTAATCACATTCCAAAGGACAAAGTTAAGTGCCAATAGTTCCTAATTTTCACACTTTCCAGAGGGATCACATTCATGAGCACCTGAACCAGGGCCCCATAAGCGTTCTCACTTTGCTCTCAAGAATAGGGTAATCTCCCAGGACAGAGTTTTTTTCCACCAACCCCACATGACTTGGGTATTCATGAGCACAACGATTTTAACTGTGGGGAAATCTTGGTTCAAGAAAATTCAAGTACCTAGTTAAGAGAACGTATAACTGACAAAATATAGAACAGATCCCCTCATGGGTCTCCCAATGTCTAGTGTGTTCCCGCTCAAGATTTGACAGATTTGGTAAGAAGAGCCTTTGCATCCATGGCAACAGGATGGTAGTCCCTTAACTCAACATCAGTCAACTTTTGTATAGTTGCCTCTCTTTAAGCGGTATGATCATTAATAGGGGTTGTTTTTTCGCCAAGTTTGCACTCGTCATCACCTGCAAACAACAATCACTTTTGAGGTAACTTCAACCCTGTTTGTAACAAATGTATTCTTTATGTCCAGTCTCATCTGGGAGATAGTAAGTAAACTCAGCAAAAAATTCAAAACAGTTTCTGAATTGCCCTTCATGACCTCCTCCAAGTCAATCCCTGCCGTTCAGATGCTTATCACCCCAAATTGGATAGAAAATCCAAGAGGGCTAACTAACCCTGGAGAAATAATACCTCTGTCATGCCTCTGCATGTCATTACACATGGGCATAAAATCCCCTAGTACAGTTTGCATATAAAAATAACCTCTTGCCGTTGTAATTTTTCCAATTTTTATATAATTTAGAATAACATTTCTTATTATATATTGGCACCCGCCTAACTTCCAAATTCATTACTGAAGATTAACGCTTTAAATATGTTAAAACTAAAATTTTGTATGGGAGCACCTGTCAAATGCAGTTGAAGGTTACAAGAAATTTTTGATTTAGAGGGACACATGAGCCATGATCTCAAGGAAGGATACCTTGTCTTTTATACACTCATCACTTGGATCTAAAAAGCCCCTTAATAGAAGTTAAAATGCAAGTTTTCTGGCCTCTATGAAGTTTTAAAGGACTTTGGAGATAGTGACTTACATATCAAGATCCCCTCTCACTGGAAAAGCAAAACGTGCCTATGTGTCACAGTTACATCATCTAAAGGTCCAATGCCTGCGTCACCTTAATCTAAAATGGTAATGATTCCCAGGAAGCAGAAATATAGGAAATTTTAGCCTCATAAAAATTGCGACGTTTGATCCAATATCTGAGGCCTTGAAGGTTTTTCCTTCCTATAAAAGTAGCTAGGTAATTGCAAAAGATTGTGTCTAGTAGAAGACTTGTGGAAGCCTCTCAAGAGTCCCATCCTAGTTCTCCTCGCCCCCAAGAAGATTTTTACCTTCATCGTTATCAAGCTCCCACAAAGTCATAGATGATAATCCCTTGCCCATGTCCCTGGAGGCTTAATTAATGCTGTTATTTAAGGAAAGGATAATATAGGTCCCAATGACCATCCCTTCCAGATGGATCGTTAGCAATACCCACACTGGAGTAAAGAAGTCCAATCTGTAAACCTTGGACGCAACCCTCACGGCTTAATTGGGAGATATTCCTATTTTGGACTATGAAAGGGAGGAAGCTGGCGGCCATCCATCTTGTCACCATGGGCGATTCAGCCCATTTGGTAGATGAGAGATGGGTGATGGCTTATCCCTTATGGATTGCGCCTTTTCTCCTTTGATCACCACCCAGGCGTTGGTGCATAGAATTTGGGGTGTGTGTCAGGAAGTGGATGTGGCTAAAAGCCATCACCAGCAGAGGGTTTGCACAATTTTCTAACAAAAGGTTTCCAACACCAGTTTGAGAACCGCTAGAATAAGTAAATCAGTAACCAGCAAATAAATTACTTGAGTCACTCTCAGGCCTGTAAATTTATATCCGCCATTCCAATCAATTGATGGTAAATGAGAGCCCATCCTAACAGGTAAGGGCGTGATAAAGCTTTTTGATACACAATGGTACTGCAAATACTTGGCCTGGACGTGGGTGCAACCTGCCATCTGCTGGAGGAGTCGTCATAATTGTCCCAAGAGCAATTGCTGCGAAATAAAAATTTGTGCTAAGAAATTGATACCAATCCAGCTGGGCAGACCAGATCCAAATCAGTATTGTTAACAATTTAGGGTGTTGACTTGCTTTAGCCAAATTGCAAAGAATTTCTTGAAAATATTGCAACTGTTATCTGTTCCCTATTCAGTAAGCTTATAAGGCAGCATACCTCAACAAGTTCCATTTTTGCTCCATTAAACCCTTCCCAATCTTTAGTCTTAAAGGAAAACTTTTAAAAATCAATTTTATTGTGAAATTAAGAGGATTCGGGGAATTTAATATCTATGATTGCTAATTTTGGGGTTTCCTGAATAGTTCTTAATGTTGACATATACTACATGTATACTTCAATATGGATGACTGCACCAGAGGTATTTTGGCTGATGCTATGAGTGTTAACTCACCCTGAGTTCCATGGAAGTCTTATTATTAATGCGCGCTCCATGACATAATGAAGCGACCCAAATTCTCATCCTTCTCCACCCTCCTCTTTAAGTGGGTGCTGCATTGGTTTACTTTATGAATGTATGGTCCTACCTCTGGTTAAGGTGGTGTTTGTCAGAAGGATATCTCAAGCTTTAGATTACAGTTTTTACGTCATGGTTAAGGAATATCTCCTGGCCCAAACAATGGTAGGTTATACCCCCATATCAAGTGAAAATGCTCAAACTATTGCTCTGTACTTGACCTGTCCAACTTGGATGTGTTGCAAGTGTGGGTGTGTTGTTTGTACCTGTTGCCAATAGTCTCCCCCATCCCACCAATTTGTGTTGTAGTAATAGTATTCTTGTTATTAACAATGACGCTAATGGGAGCAGATTTATTTGAATCTGTTGGTGCCACCTTTGTCTGCAATATAATTGGCAGAATTAGGGCTTTCTCAGATGTCTGAGAACACAGTGTTATCCCTTGAGGATGATCCAGTATATTTTCCGATGAAAACCCCTTCCTCATTAGCTATGTCACATGAAGTTACTAATAAGCAAGATTATGTATTCTTTTTGTTGCCAGTTAAAGTTTAGTTGGGATCCCATATGGTATCTGTTGAGGCTCTCTTGGATACAGAATTAGCTAGAAGTTTCATGATTTTGTAGATCGCAAAGTAGTTAGATTTAGATTTGGTTGCACGATCTTTGGTATTGAGTGCATCTTCAGCCTCCTTGACTTGTTATACAGTGAGGCGTCCCATGTCTTTCTCTATTCACAAGTTTGGCTTTAATGACTATTTTACGTCAGTGTTGGTTTTTTAATTTCCATAATTAATGAGGTTTGGTTGATGGCGGCGTCAACATGTTAGTATTAGACTGTAGCACAATCTTCTGTCTTTTGAAAACCTTCATGCATGTGGCAAATTCTTTCTTATTTATACCTTTTCTCCTCCTGGAACGATGGGTTTGATTGCTTCAACACCTCCCCCCCGATGAATTACCACCGTATTTCCATTCTATATTGGTGAAGTACAAAATAATTTCAATATGGAGAAGGCTAATCGTCTTCCTTCCCATCCTAAGTATGATTTGGACTTCCATTTTACATTAAAAATAATTAATATCAAGTGTCCAATTTGCCACTATACAGAGCCAGAGGATAAAGCCCTGGAGGCGGTTAAACGACAATCTCCAGAAAGGGTGAGTAATTCAAAAATCTCACCCATCACGTCCCCATCATTTTGCTCAAAAATCTGATGGTATGTTGTGCCCATACATGGACTACATTCATTTAAATAAATATCAACGTGCACAACCCCTATCTGCTCCCCATAAGCAAACCATCAGCCAGGCGATTGTCAAGTCCAGGGTGTTTTCCAAGCTTGCCTTATGACCGCCTTCAATTAAATATGGATAGTGTAAGGTCAGTAATGGTGACGGCCATTTGTACTAAGAGGTGTTTTTTCTTTTCCATGTGCTTCCCTTTAGTCTCAAGAATGTGTCCACTAATTTTAGTACAGAATTGACGCCGTTTTACGCAATTTTTTCTTTACTTGCATGGTATCATACATTGACAATATCCTGGTGCACTTCCCCACCCCTGGACAGCGTGCAAAGGACCTGGAGGCGGTACTGGCGGCAATTAAAAAGGCAAATTTTTTATGTAAAGCCCTTAAAGTGAAAGTTCTCAAGGAAGAATTTACCTTATTAGGTTTAATTGTCTTGTAAAAAAGTTACACTGTAAAAATTTATTGAATTGGTTATTATCCGCAAACAACCCCAATAAACTTATTACTGCACAGGTTCAGTTCTTGTGCAAGTCGTGCACGTTGTATAGTATTTGATATTATCAATTGACAATAGTATGACGAAATTTTCTGTAGTTGGGTGGAATTCTTATATTTCGGCCTAACGCTTGGCCAGTATTCCCGCTCAAAATACTTGAAATGTCTTAATATAGGGATTTGTTCCCTTATTCTGTCCAACCCAATATTCTCTGAGATTCCTTGGTGACAGTTTCTTTAGTCCAAAACACAATTGCAGCAAACCCTTATTCTTTCTCCTTCTTCTCTAGATCCCCGCACAGATCTTTACTCTTTTCCCAAAAGAGTCTCCCAATTATCGCACACATTAATAATATCCTTGAGAAGGATAGAACAATTGAAAGCTGATAAAGCTTACTACTTAAAATTTTATACCGTATGGAAAACTATAGAACTATCTAACTCTGTTCTAGACTCTGGTTTTTTAACATGAGTGAATTATAGGGAATTTATAGTGAGGATTCTGTCATTTAACCTTTGGTTGACACCTCTTCAATGAAATGGCAGCCATTGCCATTAAATCACCCATCCTCATCTCGGCAGTAATGGTCTTTCCCATTCTGGCTAGGATTCTGTCATTGAACATCCTTGATACCTAATCAGAAAGAGTCAGAAAACTTGTCCCTAATGCTTTCCTCTCAATACAATTTAACCAACCATATTTGGCTTGTGATATGCTTAGGTAATGGGACTTATTACCTATTAAGGCAGGTCACAAACCAACTGATCAATTCACTAGTCTAGGCAAAATCACTTGCCTTGCAACTTACTACTCATTCCCAATCAGTTGATGATGAAACCTGACCAATCCCAATCGGTACATCTGATAGTTAATCACTATCAGATGCCCTAATTTATCAGAAGCTCCGCCCAATGAGATCTTAAGCATTCAACTGGATTGATCCCCAATGGATACAACCAGATGAATATCTAAAAGTTCCCCAAACATAGTTACTCCAAAATTAGGGTCCACCAATTTTTAATTCACCTTGCATTAAATAAATATTCTCTAGAGATCCCTGGTAATCTAGCAGGCTGGGAATATGGTCAAAAATCCCAACACATCCCCCTCTTGCCTAGATAACCTGCGAGAAAAGGACCAGGGCTTGAGAACACCTCTTCAGACACTCAGTCAAATACTTCATTGACTCAAGCGAAGTATTATTATCAATACTCAATGTAGCTTGGGACAACCTTTGGCATGTGGCTCTCTTCCTCTTCCTCCTCGCTACTGCCTACTCAGAGCGCAGTCCCCACGATCTACTGTTGTGCCAGGCTGATCAATTTACTCATGATGATATTAGTCCTTGGATCCAGTTTTCCCCCTGTCAGGGCATATGAACCACTGTCATATCAGTTTTTTTGTCCAGTGTCCTCAATTTTCTGATTTTCTCCTCATCCTAGACAGGAGACTTTTGACATCGTTGTTTGTTTCGTGGCTCAATTAAGAATACTTATTTATGTTCACCCTTGTTATTTTTCTCTCATAGCCTCGTGGCTCAAGTCATTCTTAATTCTTCTTTTGGAGAGCTTATCCCATTAATTTTGAGATTAATCTCTCCAAAATTGGAGCTTAATGGATTGTAGAGTGCATAATGTCGACTTCCATATAAGTCCAATAAACCCCCTCTTATCCAGCTCATATGTTGAATTCCAAGTTGCAGTATCAACAGCTTCTAAACAGTTTGTCTGATCAATATCTTCGGCTCTTCCAGAAGATGAGTTAGGATGCACGATGGAACCTCTTCTATGGTCCTTCCAGGTCTCATACGTCTAGTCCAGCACCAGCAGATAGTCCTTCTGTTGAATTACTGGAAATGGTAACCAATCCTTCCAAAGCCAGGCTTGTAATCGTTTCAAACAACTCTCAGCTGATTCTTCCTCTGTTGTCAATTCCAGAGTTGGATTTCAAAACTCTCCTGGATTTGGCTCCTTTTGCAGATGCACTGACCATCATCATGGATGCTCCTGAGATTATGCCTTTCACTCTTAATCTCTCTTTTTTTGACAGGTCAGACCCGCCCTGAGTTCCTCTTCTGACTCAAACAATACTACAAACCCACTGTCTTGGCTACTGAGCTCACCATCGGTAACAGTATTCATTTTGAGCTCCCCTATGCCAAAAAAAATGGGCCCAAGTCACTGAGGCTTTTTCCCTAGCGCTGAATCCCTCCAATCTTGAGAACATCCTAGATTGGGATACTGCCACCTATGCTCTTCGCTTTGCTGGCCAAGTTCTTCGAAGTTAGTCCCCAAAGCTTCCAGCCTCTCCCAGGTTTCACCATTCCTTCAGCTTCAGCTTCTAAGAAGCCCGTAGTTATTGCTTGCAATATGCCATTCACTCCCTGCATGATTATCTAATCTCTGGCACTTCCCATTGGTATCTTCCACTGATAGCTTTAGTAAGGGGCATGATTTGGCAACTCCCATCCAGTATCCCTTGTTCGCTGCCAGCTCATAAGGTGCAGACATGACTCCTCTGACCCCATTAACTCATTCAGTCTTGGGATCACATGAGATGTGAAATTTGTCCCATTGTCACTCAGCAGTACCTGTGGACATCTGTGTCAATATACTACTTGATCCAGGATGGATTTCGTGGTGCTGGTAACATCTACTTTTGCCAGGGCCTTCATCTTGAACCATCTCAACAGATGGTCAATAGCAACTATTATGTACTTGACTCCCCCTGTGCTTATCATCGGCGGTCCCATCACGTTGATGGACACCATATGCCAGGCAATCCAGGGCGGACCAGTTGGTATCCAGTTTTATTCTTATGTAGTTTGTGCAGCTGGCACTCCACGCAACAGGCTAGATAGAAGGCGACATTTTAGTTGATGAATTCCCAGTAATAGTACTGGCAAATATGGTCGTTTATTTTCCTCAGGCCTCCATGCTTGACAATCCTGTGAGCTTCTTGAATGATAGCAGCTCCTTCCAACGGCTTCAGGAATAATTACCGCTTTCTATTAATCTTCTTAAACACTTGTCCATCCATGGTCTCGGTCTTTTCAATCGCTTTTCAAAGTGCACCTAGTGTTTCTCAGGGCTCATTCCCAATTTCTCCGTCAACCATTCTCTGTAATAGCTCATCCACCTGCGAGTATACCATCTGGACCATTGGTTCCATGGTAAGCTATCCACATTCTGGCGAGAAGCTCCCACTCAGTGGACAATCTCGTAATCATAAGCCTGTAGCTTAAGTTCCCATCAGGCCAGTCGTCCTTCTGGTTCTCTCTTTTTATGGAGCCAATGCAACAAAGAGTGGTCCGTCACCACTTTAAAGTGCATTATGTGGATGCATACCCAAAACTGCTTACAGGCGTAATTGACCACAATGCATTTATGCTCAGTTACAGAGTAGTTCCTCTCAGCGGCTAAGAGTGTCCAGCTCACATATGCCACCGGATGTTTATCCCCAAATTCATCTACTTGGCTTAGTATGGCGCTGATCGCCATCAATGAAGCATCGGTTTGTATAATAAATTCTTGATCAAAATTTTGATATTCTAAGGTTGGAGAATCTATTAGGTACTGGCGTAGCTCATCAAAGGATTCCTGCACTTCTTCATTCCATATGAATCCTTTTTTGGATCCTTTAACAGATGAAATAAGGGCTCAGCTATTTGAGCAAAGTCCTGAATAAATCTTCAGTAGTATCTGACCATCCCAATGAACACTTGGATGTCTCAGAAACTCTTTGAAACAGCCATTTGTTCTATGGCTTCTACCTTCTGGGCTTGCGGCTGCAATCCACTAGAGTTGATCACAAATCCCATATATTCCAACTCTTTTTAGAAGTGACACTTCCTCAGCTTAATTTTCAGTTTAGCCATGGACAGTCGCTTGGGTACTTCTTCCAAGTTGTGTAGTTGATCAGTAAATGTCCTACTGAACACATTGATATTCCAGGTATACCAGGACACACGACAACTTCAAGGCATTTAGTATTGCATCCATGGCCCTCTGGAACGTTGCAGGCGCATTGCATAGACCCTGAGGCATCCTCATTGATTGGTATAGCCCCTGCGTGGTAATAGTCGCGCATTTCTATTGGTCTTCTATTGGCAAATCGATTTGCAATATCCTGTGTTCAGGTCCATCGTGGAGAAATACTTCGCTTCTCCCAATTGATCTAGTACATTGTTGATTCTTGGTATGAGATATGAATCCTTAATAAGAATCTTATTCAGCTTTTGGTAGTCGATCACCACCTGGTTGGAGTCATCCTTTTTCTTCACAATTAGAATTGGACTCGCCCAGGGACTCAATGATGGAACTAGAAGCCCATGCTTCACTAGTTTGCTGATTTCATCTTCCACTACCGCTTCAGCCACTTTTGACCATCACATCAGTCTCATCCTTATTGTCAAATTTTCCCCAGTGTCAACCTTGTGGATCACAGCTCTCACACATCCCAAATCTTGGTTGTCCTGAGCGAATATTTCCCGATACTTTTTGAACAATTTGAGCACCTCCTCTTGCTGGCCTACCTACAGATCAGTGATTTGCTCTTGATCAACCAATAGGTTGATACTCTCAGTTACTCCTGCCAATTATCCCATCTCATTGAAAGTCCCAAGATCGTGGAATTTCCTCAATTCAGCTGTCAGGATTAGATAAACAAATGCAATGGTCTGATTCTTCCTGATCTTCATTGGTTTTTCACTTAAATTCGCCAGGGGAACTCAAATTTCTCCATGGCTCAGCATTATTATCCCAGGAGCCACCCAAGGCTCTACTCTGGACTTCTTCCAGGGGCTTCCGACCTCCCCAAACAACAGCTCAGGTATCTCCAATGTCAACCCCATGTCGATTATTATCTGTGATCCTGGTGTTATATTCTCATTCTTGATCCTCAGTGAAATTCCCCAGTTCTCTAGTATTTCCATTGGCATTTCTTGTCACTTCTGTCCAACTAATTGGTAATGAATTGAGACAATGCCATCATTGTATATTAAATTGATAAAGTTGTTTTCCTATTCAGCGGAGCTTCACCATTCTTCTGATATACCAATGATGACGTCTGACCCAATATGGTCAACATATTATCCTTAAAGTTTCATTTAACTTTGTACTTGCATAGAAATTCCGTCCTGATCAGAATGTCATAGTTTTGGTTGGCCAAGACTATTGTTGGCGCAGATACCACCAAGGACCCAAATTGTAGTGGCAAAGCACTATATGCTCCACATGAGATGGTGGTATTCAGCCCAGTTGTCCCATACTCCTTCTTGTGTTCCAAGTCACGCAAGATCTTCATCCTCTTTACCAGCTTGGTCAAGACAATGTTGATGGGCGCTCTGCTGTCAACAATCGCCCTCACCCGCACTCAAATCACTTGTATGTCTATATATGTACATTCAGATTATTGTAATATAGTGTTTACTGAGTGTATAGCAGCTTTATTAGCTGAATCGAGTGTGTGAATATTTTGCACCAATAAATTAGAAACAATTTTTTTCACACTGAGGGGATTGACAAATTGCCCTCATCTAATTGGACTTCAGGCAATTCTTTGAAATTCTCAACAGTTCAAATCTTGCCCACCAGTTGTCAGGCGTAAGGCCAGGCAACTTCCTTGATTATCTTGGGGTCAATTCCCTTTGCCCCAGATCTGGTCACTGCGTTTATGTCCAAGTTGATCACTTGATACAATTGATTCTGTATGTCTTCATCCACAAAACAAACCACTGATATCAATTTTCTGAATCATAATTTCAGGATAACAAGCTTCTCCACAGCTCTAGACTGTTCCCCATTGTCTCAATTCCAATATGACTGGATGATAAGCCCTAAGTCAATATGGCGAAATGAATGGAATCTGCCAGAATTGAACCGGTAATGGTAATTTAAGTGCAACAGAATGAGGCGATATTGGGATTAACAAGTTATATGATATAACAATTTTAAATTGGTTCGCCTCTAAAATAAGGCGATGTCAACATTTGACAAAAGGGTTTTAGATCGCTTCAAATCAAGGTGATAGATAATTAAAGAATAATATGCTGAAACCAATGAAAAGACGGTGACATGAATAAGCTAAGCGGAAGAGTTAGTTCTGGCAGAGGCCGCTGGGATATCAGTGAAACAAGGAGACTGGAGGTCTTGTCTTGGATTAAGGGAAGAAAGAAGAGAGAAGAAGAGCGCGGATGAATGAAGGATCAGCTGAAGATATACTCTTTTAATAAAGAAGTGATTGGGAAATTGCTCCCATGTTTATTATAAAAATTAAGTGGTTAAAGGTGTATCAAGGAACTGGCGATCACCATATCACCATTCCAATTGTTCAAGGGGGAAAACCCTGTACAAAGCACCCCTTAGCGGGTACTTACTAAATTGCCAAGATTCAACAGTGGTGCTCACTACAGGGGGCCTATTGACCAATAACAAAAATATGAAAATCCAACCTGCAGCTATGTCACATTCTGGTTGTTTCCAACTGAAATCTGCACTAAACAATGGCCCTGGGACCTACAAGGAGTTGAAACTTGCATTAGATACTGTGTTTGAAGAACAGGATGAGTTGCTTCAAAAAGTTTATAGTGACAAGTTGCTGCCATTTGATCGCAAAGGAAATAATTATGGGTTCCTTTGCCAATTTGAGTTTGTAATGGAAGGAACTTCAGATTGGCAAAGGGCAAATCTGTTACTCTCCTCTTTGGACGTTGGAAGTGCGGATCAAGTCATCTGTTACCTCTCATCTAGTTGCGTTTCATACCATGAAGTTAAGGAGACTGTGCTGCGACTGTTCAGCGGAACTGCGAAAATGTCGCAGCGAAAAGCTGAGTTCTTGATCATTAGGTTTTAGCAGAACAAGACCCTCACTGCATTTGCTGACCAATTTACCACAGAAGCGCATGTGCTGATCAAAGCAGGCATTCTATCCAAAGTTGATGTGTGTATAGCTATGGCCTCAGCGGTGAAGCCATGCCCTGAGCTTTATAATGTCATAGCTCCATTGTTAGAGCTGGATGTACCTCTCCTTAAACTTGTTCAGCTTGTACGTCGATTATCTGCTATTTTCACTCCACTCAATACCAAGCAGATCCACGCTGTCACAGTTGTTCGCCCTAATTATGTGAGAAGAGATAACTAGGCAGGAGAAATTCCATCAGGATACTCTTCTCAGTACAATGGAAGTTCCTTGATTGCTGATCAACATTGAACCCGCTACTGATCTGGACCTAACAACGCTGGAGGGGGTGGTCATTATACTGTGGGGAGTCTGGTCACGTCAAACCTTTTCAAAATCATCTGCCATATGTACCAACCTATCCTAAACACAGCCGTAGGTCTTATGTAGTAAGTTGTTTTAATTGTGGATGTAAAGGGCATATGGGATGATGGTGCCCAAACCAATGGATCTCTCCCTTACAACGAGAGAAGGGCTATCAGGGAAAAGTCTGAGCGGAGTAGAGAAGGGACCCTCTACTGCCGCTACCTCAAACTTTCATGTCCCTAACTGAGTCCACTGGGTTAAATATAGCTGAAGCTTCACAATATGACGATACTTTCCTCTATCACCCACCGGTTGGGAAAGTAAATGTGCTGAACCAAGCACACACTGAAGAAACAGCGGACAGAAACTTTCTGGATCAACCAAAGCTTTATGCTTGTCAAATGTTTGACCAAAATCTATTAGACCAGCTAGATCCGGTCACAGATGCCCTGTCATTAAGAGGAATAAATTTTTGCCATCCCAGTGGACACTATCATAAACAGATACCCTAAAATTATAGTGTGAGTATTTTGAGCTTCCTGGGAAAACCTGAATCTTTAAGTGTACATAAGGTGAATAGTCAGTATGCATCCTACACTGAATGCACTTACTGTGACATTGTGGTAGCCAAAACTTGGTTATGGGCTATCATTGGTACAGGCGCACCTGTTAACATTGTCTCCACTAAATTGGTGGCGAAGTTGTCCTTGCAACCTGAAATAGACCACCGAGTGGTGTATGGGACCGCGGGAGCTGAAACCACCACTTCTGAGGGAGCATATAGCGCTCTTCCCTTGCAATTTGGATCTATTGTTGTTGTGGCTTCAGCGATGGTATTGCCAAATAGTAACTATGATTTACTGATCAGAACTGCATTTATGTGACACTATGGGGCTATAGTGGATATGATGGAAGAGACCCTAGACATTGCAGGGCAGCGAATCCCTATAAATTTCTCCTCTCATAGAGCATCAAAGAGTTTAATGCACATGGGACAAATCTTCCTTGCCTACAGTGATGGGGTGATCCCAGTATGCTATCATCATTTAAAAAAGAGAACGCAGCCCTTCTTCATCAGATATACAAATACCAAGGGTTACCTCTTAGAGCAGCTGGAGCTATATCCATTCCCTCTGGACACCAAGTAATAATCAACACTGAGCTAAACTTTTCTTTCTCGTTGCAAACACTTTTGCAACCTATTCAATTCAAGACTGAAACTAGTTTGATAATCTCACAGAGGAGATTAGTCTGCGCCCATGTCAGGGAGCAGTTGGGCAAGCAAGGTAAGAGCCAGGTGGAAGGCCCGCGGCCTCCAACGTTCAAAAATGCCCCGGATAATCTGGCGGAATTGACAAAAATCTTAAAAAACTGGCGGTCACAATTTCCCCGGAGATACTTGCATGGCAAGCATGATTCAACCAGTACATCAACACGCCACACTCCCAACCACTTTTGTTAGTGGAATTCGGAGTCTGCGTGTATCTGGACATCCAAGAAATGGCCTTATGGGAAAAAATTTGCGAAGATGTACACAAAATTTTCTGACCGTGGTGTACGTTGCACCTCACTCCATGTTATGCGGTTGGCTGGACCTAGGTTTTGAGAGCAAAAAAGCAGCAGACGAGGCTGCAGTGGTGCGCGTAGTGGTCGACCTCCCCAAAGGGCAATGGGTCATCGAAACCAAATGCACCAGATGGACAAAATCAAACCAAATTTTCCTCACGTATGACTTTTTGCCTACTACGGTAAAACGTGACATTTTGGAACAAAACTTGAAAGATGGTCTCGCCATATATGGCAAAATACAATCTTTTGAAATGCAACGCTTCACGCTGATGCCACACCTGTGCACCGGCAAAGCCATCGCAGTTCTGACCCCAACTGAGGAGATCATGAATTACCTAACCCAGATCCCGCACTCCACTTTTATTGATATCGCAGGGCATACCACCCACCCATTCCAGGTGACCGTGGACAGCGCGCCCCCCATTTGCACCCACTGTGATGCATTTGGCCACAAGGCACACGCATGCCCCATTAAGGAGGGTGTCACATTCCAAGAGCACCCCTCAGCGGCCCTGGCCAATGGAGAGGTGCACTACGAACCAACCACAAGCACCAAGGAGGCTTTCCCGTGGGGAGCACAAGGCTGCTATCTATTGGTAAAGCCTATCTCCCCACAAGAACGGAAGAAGGCTAAGCAGGCCCATAGGGCCACGGCCAAGGAAACGGCCAAGGCCACCACCGCTATTTCACACTCACAACACCAGGAGGACATGGAAACCTTCGCGGCGGAAGCAACTTGGGAATCCATCAACTAATCAGATTGGGAAGCCCATGCTGAGCGGGCCACTCAATCCGAGGATCCAATGGGAGACTCAATCTCATCCAATCGTTGCACCCAAGCTCCAGTCAAAACCGACTTGGGACCTATCTCAACTGAAAAAAAAAATTTTGACCCGCTCAATGGTGTACCAAACTCATCCGCACTGCAAAAAATTCATCCAACGTCAGGAAAACAAAAAGTGAAGGCCAAAGCCAATGTGACTCTTTCCACAAAAATCAACAAAAACTCTGATAGCGTTGCTGCTAACACACAAGCTGCTATGAAAGCCCGTGGGGACCTAGAAGAGGCTGGTGGGCCTGGGAGCCCACCCCCTCGCACCTAAGGTGTGATGGGGGAAACCTTCACTTTAGGGACGTTGAATATCGCCGGACTCAAGGCCTCCCCATCCCAGGCTAGGAAACTGAGTTTTTTACAACACAATTTACCCGTGGATATCCTGGCCATCCAGGAATCCCACTGTCCACGAGGTTCCAAGGAAACTTGGAAAACAATGCTTCTCCCATCCCTATCCTTTTGGTCAAAGCACTGTGGGGTGCTAATTTGGAAATTTAATTTTTTCAAATTCGTATCCTCAGAAACATTCCTAAATGGCCGAGTGCTCGTCATCACCTTCTCATGGGCCAACGTAGCACACACAATCATCAACATCTATGCCCCAAACGGTGTACATGAGCATCGGGAATTTTTCTCATCAGTCAAATTCCTCCCGCTACCCCCTGATTCTTTCTTAGTTGGTGACATGAACTGTTGGCTAACCTCACCAACGGACTGGTGGCCTCTGTCACCCCATGCCCTACAGGGTCACATTGAACTACGCATTCTAAAGGCCACCCTTGGGTTAATGGATACACTGCTGCGAAATGCCCTGCTGCTCAAAAACATGATGTGTCCCCACATCCACAATGGCCAATTAAGGTCCATGACCCGCATTGACTTTATTCTAATGCCAGCAAAATTCCAGCATTACATCTCCCACTTCAAAACAATGAAAATGGAATTCTCCGACCACTGACTGGTCTCAATAACATACCACCTACCTGTCACAGTTGCTAAGGCCCCACATTGGTGCAAAATCCGCCCCCTAAGCTTGCATCGCCAGGATTTTCCACGTGGGTGGAAGAGGCGACTTTGGCAAAAAAGTTTGTTGTACCATTTTGCGCGGACTCCATTTCCACATGGGCAACTTTCAAAGAGGACACCATCCACCACTCTCGCCATCTCTCCTCCAGATGCTCACAAGCCACATCGGCAGTTATCTCGCGCGCTCTGGCAGAACTGGCACACTTGGAGTCCAACATTCCAGCTACAGGATACAGCCCTGCATGGGGCCAGAAGTGGGCGTAGGTAGCCACCCACCTCAATGCACTCGAAAGGCAACACAAACATCAGGTTTTTGTCTAATACAGGGCCACATGCATTACTAAAGGCAACAAGTGCACCGCATACTTCTTTAAAAAAATTTTGCACCATGCCAGAGCGTGGCCTGCACACAGGTGTGAAGATCGGATAATTCCATTGTGGACACACCAGCTGAAGTGGCAATTGAAACGCAAAAATATTACTCCAAGTTATACCGAGCCAAACCAATTCAGCCAGCTGAAATGGCAGAATTTCTCAACCGAGCTCATATCTGCACCATTCTCCAATACCCGGAAATAATGAATTTAGTTACTCTGAACAAATTATGGACAGCCATTCGCAGTGCGCCAAACCGAAAATGCCCAGGCCCAGATGGCATCCCATATGAGTTCTACAAAATTTATTTCAAATATATGTCCCCACTTCTGCTTGCCTCACTTAACCAAAGCCTGTTGGAAACGCGCCTCCTACCAGGAGGACATGAGGCCTTTACTGTCACACTATATAAGAAAGGGGATAAGCTTGACTTAGCCAACTGGCGCCCCATTTCTCTAACAAACACAGACACAAAAATTTTAACAAAAATCATGGCTAACCGTTTAGGGACAGTAGCATCTGCCATTATCTCCCCAGAACAATTCGGTTTCATCCCCAGAAGGTCAATTTGGGATAACGTGCACTCTGTGGCTAATGTATGTCAGTCCACAGCCTCTGGGGCACTTGTATTCTTGGACCAACAAAAGGCCTATGGTAGAGTAGACTGGGAATACCTAAGGGCCTGCCTCCATCAATTCCGCCTACCCCCTCGCTTCATCAACTGGGTGATGCTGCTCACAGAATCTGCGACAATGGCAGTGCGTGGCCCTGGCTTCCTAATGGAAGTAGTCTGCCCTCAAAGGGGCTTGCGACAAGGGGACCCCCTCAGCCCACTCTTATACAACTTCAGCCTTGACCCAATACTGCGAAATGTGAATGCCCAACTCACTGAGGTCCATGTGCCAGGCCAAGCCCCAGTCAAGATATTGGCGTTTGCAGATGATTGTGTGGTTGGGGTGTCTAATAATCAAGATGCATGCGCGCTTGAAGCTCTCATCCAGGAATATTCCCGGGTAAGCAAAGCGGCACTGAACGCCTCCCAAACTGAAATCATCCTCCTTGGTCGGTTTCAGAACTGCTGGGCCCCAGCAATTAGTTCCCAACCCGGCCATCTGCCCGCCCACGTCCACGCCTTACTAACTCAACACACACCGCTCCACTGGTGCTCCCCTTCATGCCACGTCCTACCATAGGACTGGTGCGCCATCTGGGCGTGTGGATGGAGGCAGGCGGATACGCGTCAGCAGTAATGGAGTGCCATATTCTGGACAGCGTGACGAAGTGAATCGCCTCTCTCAGAGCCCACCCTACTTCCCTTACTGGCAGGGTTGTTTTAGCCAACTCTATGTTCCTATCCAAAGTCTGGTTCGGAGCCCACGCCATCCCCTTCTCCCCAAGCTTCTTCAAATCCTTGTATGCCTTGCTGCAAGGATGGCTTTGGTCAGGCCGCCCTCCACCAGTATGGCTAGAGGTCATTTTTGGCCCGCATCATCATGGTGGCATGGGCCTGCTTGACTTCAAAGCCCATGCAGCCAAGATCCTGGGCACCTGGATCGCGGCCATCACCGCTCCTACACTCCCATCCCAACACTGGTCCCGCGCAGCCCGCTCCAACTTCTCCCAAGCCTTGGGCCTCAACAATCCATCAAACCCCCACTCCCTGATGAAATACCTCGCATCAAACACATCGGCCACAGGTCCTCACGGGACTAAAACCCACTACAAACGAATCCTACTCTCCATGCGGAGCGCAGAGTGGAGAATTTGTATTAGCGGACATACAACCCAAATAGGCCGCCCCTCTCCTCAGTTCACACAAGAGGTACAGGGGCTACCCATCTATGATGGCGTGATCCCCATTCGGCCCCATGTCCTATCCAGGGTGGACTACCTGGACATGATGGACATCCCTTATTCCATTGAGACCCAAAAAACAATCTGTAAATATGTACATCACCCTCTGTTGCAGCCTCAAGTCCGCTCCCATGTGTGGCGCTGCCTGAGGCAGGTGTATCGTACAGCTGAGCGCTCTAACGTTTTACACTCATCCTGTGTCATGTGCGGCCAGTATGGAACGCTGTTCCACCGCCTGGAGAAGTGCCCCACCTCTAAAGTGATATGGCGCGAAGTTCAACGTCTTCTGGGCCAGGATCAAACACATCCCTTCAGTCTGTCAAGAGATATGTTTGCTCTATCAATGGCCTCCTCCCTTCCACCCTCCCTCCATGCTCTGGTGGTTGCAATCGCCATGTGGACCATCCACACGATTGTCTTAAATGCCATCGCAGGCTCCACCCCCACCCTCCCAGAAACTGTCCACAAATTCCGGTCTCATTTGGTGGACCACTTTCAAGCGTGGATGTTTGGACACCTCCCACCTCGTCACTGACAGCTGGTCTCCTCCTGGTTCCCAGTCTGGTTCATCAAATCAGACCCCTTCCTCTACACGTGCTCAATAGTGGCTACGGCCCCTTCGCAAGTTCCCTCCCCCTCCCCATAAGTGGCGTTCCCGCTGGCAACAAGAGATAGCATCGCTTCTCTAGTGTGCCTCCCCCCAGTACTAAGTTTATCTGTCCTGAGTCATATTCGGAAGTGTCTGTCCCATGGTCGGCCTTCCCCGCAATAAATTTAAATTTAAATAATCGACACTGAGCTAGAGGTGGAAGCGCCAGTGGGGCTCTATGGGGAGATCATTGGGCCTTGTCATCAATCGCAGCTTGAGCCCCATGTGGCTCCCGGCATCATACTACCAGGCCATGGGGAAATCAAAGTATTGATAGCAAAGCTTCAGAACAGTCCCGTTTGAATCTGCCAGCATCAGATTATAGCATATTTACATCTGAATTCGGTAAAAGATATTAAACAGGCTCACAAGTTTGGTTCTCTGGATGAATTTGGTTTGCCCATCAAACTGTCTCTCAGCACAATGGTGGTTGTACTGAGGGAAAATTTATCAGGGTTATCAGAAGACCAGAAAGAGTGGGCTGAAGCGCTGTTTCAAAAGTATAAAGAGATCTTTGCGGTCAATGATCATGATCTGGGGTGCGCTTGGGGGTTGTTCACTGACTTGATACTGGGGACCATCCTCCCATCAGGTCTCAACCTATCTGTTGATCACGGGCAGCTTAAGAAGATGTCACCAAGGAAATTAAAAACTGTTGGAGCAGGGGATGCTTGATCTGTCCAAGAGCCCATGGGCGTCACCTGTCCTAATTGTAAAAAAGAAGGATGGCACTAACCGTGTAGTGATTGACTACTGGAAGCTTAATAGCATCACCAAAAAGATTCATACCCTTTGCCACAGATTGATGATGTGCTAGATCAGCTTAGCGGAGACTGCTACTTCTTGGTGATGGATTTAATATCCGGGTATTGGCAAATTGAGTTGCCTAGGGAGGAGCAAGAAGAATGCACGATAATTATCTCAAAAGGGCTTTTCCAACCAACACGCATGCCGCAGGGACTATGTAACGCCCCAACTACATTTCAACAAGCAATGGATACCATACTGAGTGATCTGAAGCTGTCATGCGTTCTTGTATACCTCAATGATATTAACATTTTCTCTCGCACATTTACTGAGCATATCACCCACTTTGAAGAGGTATTTCACCGACTGGCTGAGGCCAATATTAAAATCAAGCCTCAAAAATGGCACTTCTTCAAGGATCATCTTGAGTATCTTGGGTTTATGGTGGATGCGACTGGGCTAAGACCTCAACCAGCCAAGGTAGAAGCCATTTGGAGGATGACTAAACCCGCTAATAAGCGGGACATTCAGGTGTTTCTGGGAATGGTGGGTTACTACCACCGATTCATACCCAATTTCAGTTGCATCAGAGGTCCGCTGTTTGAGTTATTGAAGAAAGATGCAATGTTTGAATGGACGGAGTGATGTCAATGCGCCTTTGATACACTTCAAACAGCGTTAGTCAGTACACCAGTGTTGCACTATCCTAATTTTGATAAGGAATTTATAGTGAAAACATATGCGTCCCTTTCTGCTGTTGGGGCAGTCCTGTCTCAGAAGGACGATGACGGAGAAGAGCATCCCGTGTCATACTGTAGTCACAGCCTGAATTGTCATGAATGCAATTACACCATAACTGAGCGAGAATGCTTAGTGGTGATCTATGCATATAAACAGTTTCGAGTTTACCTGCATGGAGTAAAGTTTAAAGTCATGACGGATCATGCATCATTGCATTGGTTGCAGAATTAAAATGAGCCTGAAGGGCGGCTAGCACAATGGGCTCTTAATCTGCAGGTTTATGACTTTGAGATTTTACATTGACTGGGAGCTAAACACCAAAATGCTGATTGCTTATCGAGATTGCCAACAATTGCAGTTATGGCGGACCTAAGTGATATAATGTTTGATAAAATGCTCAGCGGAAGATATGAAGATAACCACCTCAAGTAATCAAGTTACTAGATGAACTCAGGACCAATATGTTCCTAAGAAATGGAGAATTGTATAAGCATATAGGGGATGTTACCATGAATATACCTAGACCTTCTAATTGCGCAAATATTATTATGAGTGCACATCAAGCAGTTGGCCATAGCGGATTTCAGAAAACTCTTAAACTGTTAATACTAAGGTATTATTGGGAAAGCGTGCAATATGACGTGCTCAAGACCCTGTCTTGCTGCCACTAGTGCCAGGTGGAGAAGCCGTTCTATCAGAAGACTTCATACCAGTTGGTAAAACCTCGCTTTTCTTGGCACACCATCTCTATTGATGTTGTGGGCCCCCGCCAACTGGAGCAAATCGGTCTAAGTATATCCTGGTGGCAATTGACCATTTGACGAGGTGGGTGGAGGCGCGAGCCATTTGGGATCTGGGGGCAGTTACTGTGGCTAAGTTTGTAATGGAATGTATCATACAGCGGCATGGCTGCCCACAGTTTATCCTTACTGACAATGTAACCACCTTCACCTCCCACATTGTACCTTAAGCTCAACAAATTAATGGCCATTCGCGGGGTCCTAACAATATCGTATCACCCTGAGTCTAACGGAATGGTTGAGCGAGTCAATGGGACTCTGGTGAATATACTCCGGAAACTGGTTATGGATAGACCCTCTGACTGGAGTACCCTTCTTTCTACCGCGGTATTCTCCTACAACATAAGCTATCATTCAGCCACAGGAAAAAGCCCCTTTCAATTGCTTTATGGGCGGCACCCTGCTCTGCCTGCGCTGCTATATACCTGTGATGAGGACACCGGCGGAGTGGATCTACAGCAATAATTAACCACCCTTACAAACACGCTGATTAAGTTACAAACTGAAGCATACTTGTTCAGCCTTGCCAAGAAAATCAAAACCAGGCTGCAGACCAAGAATGACAGAGTAGTCTAATGCAGTTCAAAGATGGGAATATGGTGTTATTATACAATCAGCATGGGTTTGGCTGGAAGCACAAACTAGCTAGTATATGGATTGGTCCATTTGAAGTCATTGAGAAAACTGGGGTCGATGCATATACTATTAAGGACCCCGTTAGCAGTCAGATCATTAACTGAGTGCATGCAAAATTCCTCTGAGCATATAAGCAATAGGAGCCTCATCATCCAGTCAAGGAGGTGGTAATGTCGCGATTCCAATTTGACTGGACAATAAGCCCTAAGTCAATATGGCGAAATTAATGGAATCCACCAGAATTGAACTGGTAATGGTAATTTAAGTGCTTCAGATTGAGGCAATATTGGGATTAACGAGTTATATTGGATATAACAATTTTATATTGGTTTGCCTCTAAAATAAGGCGATGTCAACATTCGATGAAAGGGTTTTAAATCGCCTCAAATCAAGGCGATGGATAATTAAAGAATAAAATGCTGAAACCAATGAAAAAACGGTGACATGAATAAACTAAGTTGAAGAGCTGGTACTGGCAGAGGACGCTGGGATATCAGTAAAACAAGGAGACTGGAGGTCTTGTCTTGGATTAAGGGAAGAAAGAAGAGAGAATAAGAGTGCAGACAAAGGAAGGATTGGCTGAAGATATATTCTTTTAATAAAGAAGTGATTGGTAAATTGCTCCCATGTTTATTATAAAAATTAAGTGGTTAAAGGTGTATCAAGGAACTGGCGATCACCATATCAACCATTCCAATTGTCCAATGGGGGAAACCCTGTACAAAGAACCCCTTAGCGGGTACTTACTGAATCGCTGAGATACAACACCCATCTAGGCCATGGGCCCTTTTCTCAAATTCCTTCATGATGACCGCAAATGCCTCTGCATATGACCAGCTGTCCCCCTCCAGGTGGGGTAACACTAAGTTCTGACAGTTGGTGTCTAAGCAATTCATGACTGTCAATGCCTTTTGATGATCTCTGTAGCTATACATGTTCATATCAAACAGTCAGAAAAACTCCGGGGCGTTATCCCAATGGAACGTTGGCAATTTCTGCGGTGCCTTAAATTCCTCTGAGTTATCTCTAGCCGATTCTCTAGGTTCAGCCACTCAGCTCACTTGGGGAGTGACTTCAGGCGTCATCTCCAAAATGGCAGCAAAAGTGGGTGGCATGTTTCTTAGGGTATTTAACTTCCCAATTATTGTAGAAGGACTTCTTTTCTTGGCATCGCTTGCCACAAATGGCTCACAATTGCATTTGTGAGTTTTAAGTTCCTTGACCTGCTTGATCAGTCACTCTATATCAGCGTTGAAATTTTAAAATGAACGTGATCTGCTTCTCACTCCATTTTCAGATACAAGACCTCCTAAATTAGGTCCCCTTCTTTCTTCTTTAACGAAGTTACTTTTCCAAGTAACTCATTCCTGAAACTCACATTATTGATCCCTTCCTCCATCTTGGTGACTTATTCTTCCAAGGCTGCGAATTCCCGGTGATCCGCTGAGTTTAGGGCATTCTTATTTATGGTGGCTAACTCTATCCATAATTTAACTCATCCTTATATGACATCCTTATAAGTTCCACTCAACTACACTTCTGTAGTGAGCACCTACTTGTAAAATTTTATTGGATTGTTTATTGTTGGCAAACAACCCCAATAAACTTATTACTGCACCAGTTCAGTTCTTGTGAAATCTGTTTGCATTGTATACTATTTGATATTATTGATTTATAATAGTATGACGATTATTTTTATAGTTGAGTGGAATTCTTATATCTCAGCCCAAAGCTCAGTCAGTATTCCCACTTAAAATACTTTAGATGGCTTGATATAGGAATTCGTTCCTTCATTCTGCCCAACCCAAACTTCTCTGAGATTCCCTGGTGACAGTTCCTTTGGTCCATCACACAGTCAGCAGCAATCCCCAATTGTTCTTTTTCTTCTCTAGATCCCTGCTCAGATCTTTACTCTATTCCCAAAAGAGTCTCCCAATTATCGCACACATCAATAATATTTTTGAGAAGGATAGAACAATTGAAAGCTGATAAAGCTTACTACTTAAAACTTTATACCATATGGAAAACTATAGAACTATCTAACTCTGTTATAAGCTCTGGTTTTTTATTATAAGTGAATTCTAGGGAATTTATAGTGGGATTAAGTCATCTAACCCTCAATTGACACCTCTTCAAAAAAATGGCAGCCATTGCCATTGAATCACCCATCCTCATCTCAGCAGTAATGGTCTTTCCCATCCTGGCTAGGATTCTGTCATTGAACATCCTTGATACCTAATCAGAAAGAGTCAGAAAACTTGTCCATAATGCTTTCCTCTTAATTCAAGTGAACCAACCATATTTGACTAATGGTATGCTTAGGTAATGGGACTGATTACCTATTAAGGCAGGTCACAAACCAACTGATCAATTCACTAGTTGCAGGCAGCACCACTCTCTTTGAAACTTACTACTCATTCCAAATCATTCGGTAATGAAACCTGACTGATCCCAATTGGTACACCTGATAGTTAATCACTATCAGATGCCCCTATTTCATTGGCAACTCTGCCCGATGAGATCTTAAGCATTCATCCGGATCAATCCATGATAGATATGACCAGATGAATATCCTAAATTGTCCCAAACATAGTTACTTCAAAATTAGGGATTACCAATTACCAATTCACCTCCATTAGGGAAATATCTCCTAGCGATTCCTGGTAATCTAGCTGGCTGGTAATTTAAGCAAAAATCCCAACATACTCCATTCCGCCCAACAAATAGATTCTAATTTTTTCTGGCCCACGTTCACCATGCAGAAGCAGCTGCATAGTTTCTTGAGGACATCTAATTTCATTAAGAAATTCTCGTGCACATTCTCTCAGTTGGCAGCGCCCCTTCATCCCTTGCTAGGGAAAAAATCTTCTGATCAAATGAATAAATTGTTAACGCACATTTGAGGAGATCAAGGAAGTTTTTATGGAGCCACAGCTCTCAAGCATGTCAATTCCTTCCAGACTTTTATTGTGGCATACAATGCCTTAGCGGCTGCAGTGGGAGCAGTTCTGCTTCAGGATCACAATGGGTTGGAACATCCCATCACCTACTTTTTCCAGAAATTCTCCTCAGAGCAGTCACGGTCCATTTTCAATAGGAGCTTACCACTGTGTCATGGTCGCACATCCACTTGTGGTATATATTCTTCAAGGTTCATGGCATTAGAGGCTGTCCAGATGAACCATCAGGCCTTTATGTACTTATAGAAGCCACAGAAGTTGGCGCACCATAGAACTTGGATGTTTTGCGATCTGTGCAGTTTTATTTAAGTTATGAATTTGTCTAGGGCGCGCTAAACATTCTACCTGATCTTCTGACTCATACCCTTCCTGAGCCCAATTGAGGAGGAATTTAAAAGTTAATAACGTTGTTCCTTTCCACACAGATTCTTGGCATTGCTCTACAGTTTTCTAGACTGACTGAGCGCAGATGTGCTGATGGTATCTTGGAAGCTGGTTGGTCAGAACTCTTGCTTGGAAAGGGCTAGAGCTGTTCAATAAAGTTAGTTTGGTGAGCCACAAGCAAGCACATTATTTTGTTAATAAATGGGCGGATTTTGTTCAGAAGTAGAGTTTTGGTGACTCTCTCAAAGCTGGGATGAAGTAATATCTAGACAATAGGATCCCCTGGCGGTGGGGCACTCAGGGAACAAAAGTTCCTTAAGTTGGTAAAGAGGGTTCCAACTGTCTGGGAACCTTCAAGGATCTGCCAATTTAAATTATCAATTACGTGATGAATGTGCGCCAATTCTGATAGATCAGATATAATTGTCTCTTCCATCCCCTGTAGCAGGCACAAGATCCGTGACCTTTTTATCCATTGACAATATTGTTGAGCTTCCCAGTTCCAATGGATTTAATGCAATTATGATTGTTGTGGACCTTTTATAAAGTTTTCCTTTTTATTCTTTGTATGTCAGCTAATACCTCTGAGAAGATAGCCCAGTTGTTTGTCCGCCATTTTTTTCTATATGTTTGCCTTACCACGGGAAGTGGTAAGTGACTGGGGACCTCAGTTTACTGCACGCTTTCAGACACGCTTCTAGCCACCCTGAAGATCAATCTGTGCTGCTATACCGTGTATCACCCCCCAGAAATATGGCTAAACTGAGAGGGTCAACCAAATTCTCAAGCAGTACCTCCACTGCTAGTCCTCCATCATGCAGGGTACATGGGCTTCTGATCTTTCCCTGGTGCAGTTTTGTACAAAATACCATCCATTTGTTGACTGGGGTTTCCCATATGAAGCCACATGGGGTATAACACCTCATTATTCATGGGTCCCTGCTTTTGCTCCAAAGTACCTGCCTATAAGAAGCATCTGCAGTAGATTGGGGGTACCTAATCCTTGGTTTGGGAACATTTGTGAAAATCAACTAAGCAATGTTTGCTGGTGCTGATATGCTCAGGATTCCACAAACAATTTAAATTATTTATTTTGCTAATTATTATGGCAGACTTACATTTTATTAAACTACAAAAACTACATAATTATTTCCAAGTTGTGGCTTTGGTGTGATAACTGATCCTTTTACTAGCTTTTTCCCCTTTCTATTTAGGGTCGTCAAAGGCTAATAGTGGAATTAGAATTAAAATTAGTATAGGCGGGATGTTGAGGCTTAGATGTCTAATAATCACCAATCAGCATTCTGTAAATTCTCCCTACCTCACCTGGGCTTGACCTGATATGTTTGGTCCACCACAGGTAGGTTAGAACCATGGGGCAAAGATTTATTACATTTCACTTAATCGTTTGTTTTTTATAAGCTTCTTGTAATCAATCTCCACCAGCTTTAGCTCAAGATTAGTTGTTTAAATTTCTTCCCCCTTTGCGACCCCCCTTAAGCCTATAAAAGGGGTGGTTCTTTGATAAGAAAAAGCATGGAATTGGCTCTGAATATTGGGCGCCCCTCCAACATAGGTGTGGCATTCCGCCGAGGTTTGGGAGAGACAAAGGCGATGTGATCTGCCCTGTTCAATGAAAGGCAAGGAGTAATACAATTATTCTGATCCAAATTATTTCTCCAAGTGTTAGGTGATTTTGTATTTACGAATACCAGACTATTTTCGCCCAAAACATTCTTATTTTGAAGCCAAGAGGGCAATTGTCCTGCAACATTTTACTAAGGCAATAAGTGATTAAAAGCAGTTTGTAGATTGCAAACGCCTACCCACCCATGAGAGTAAAGTGGGTTTGTTAGTTATGCTAGATACACAACACTTCTGTATGAAGGTTCTCTCATGTAAAGTCTACAAGCAAGCACTCTGGCCATCACATGGTGTAGGAGGATATGAAAAATGGGGCTTCCATTTGTTCTCCCCTCTCATTGGGAGAAGCACCTGATCTTCCATGATTCCTAGTTGTCGCCGCTTCAAGGCATGAAACCCACTGATCCTGGACCAGTCATGATCAAAGACTCAGTGAAGGTAGAGGTTGATGCCATTATGATGCTATGACAATTTCGCCATTTGGTGAAGTACTTGGTTTCTTGGAAGGGATTTCCTTCCTATGAGAACAACTAGGTCAGTGCCAGAAATTGTGCCAATTGCCACATGTTGGTGTAGTAATTAAACATTGAACACCCTGACGCTATCCACCCTACCCAGAAGGTTGCCTCCATCTTGGCAATAAAGCTCCCCGATGTTCACAAAATAGTAGCGCTCACCCATGTTCCTGGTGGTGGTGCTCCCCCAGTTCAAAAAGGGAAGTGTAATGTAAGTCTGGGGGCAACACTTGCAGCTTAATTAAAAAAAATCCCTTTTCAGACCAACAAAGGGAGTAAGCCATAAGATGTTCTTCTCATCACCCTGGAAGATCTGACCCATGTGATCAATGAGAGGTGGGTGACAAAGTATGCCTTTAAATTTGCCTTTTCCCTTCTGAAAACAACACAGGAGTTTGTGCAGAGAATTTGGGGGGTGTTGGGAGGTGGCAGTGGGCAGAAGCCATTGCCAGACAAGGGTTCACAAGGATTTTCCTCATAAGAGGTTTCTTCTGTGGGTTCAAGCTCTGTTATCCAAAGTAAATCGATGGATGGTGAAAATAAATTAATTTTGCCACTCTCAGGCTCAAAAATCCTCATCTGCCTTTCCTCTCCATTTCTGGAAAAAGTGAGCCCATCCCCAACAGACATGGGCGTGATAAACCCCATCAATACACATTGGGACCACCCATAATTGGCCTGGTCGTGGGTGCAACCTGATGTCCAATGAGGAGTCACCTTCATTGTGCCAAGCATGATTGTGGTGGAATAAAAACTCTTGCAAAGGAATTTGACAACAGTCTGGCTGGGAAGGTTGATAAAAGTTGGTATCAGTAACAATCTAAGGTGTCAATATGCCATGGAAAAATCGTAAAAATATTCCTGAAAGTAATTCACCAGTTAATCATTCTCTTATTCAGTGATATTATAAGGCAGCAGACCCTGATAAGTTCCACTGTCGCTTCGCCCTTTCGCTTTCTGGGTCTTAGTTTTAAGTAAAAAAATAACAAAATCCACTTTTATAATATAGATATAGAAGTTTTCTGGGCAATTAATAGTTATGATTTCCAATTTTAGGATTTCCTGGATAGTGCTTGCAGTTGCCATATTCATTATGTATCCTACAGTATGGATAACTGTACCATCTTTATTCTGACTGGTGTTTTGGGTGGTGTTGTGGATGGTACCTTGTCTGGTGCACCCAGTCATTCCTCAACCAGTAGAATGGGTGCAATTAACCACCAAACTGGACCAGTACTGGCGACCAGGTCTCCACAGATGGAGACTAACAAGGCCCTTATATAGGTAAGGGAGAGTCAAATAAATTTCAGTCATATTGGAGTGACGCGTTAGCAATAATTTTCAGCAAAAATGAGATGACGTCATGCGAAATATTTCTTTCCCTGATGTTTTAGAAGATTAGGTATGAGTATGATGATATCGTCAAGTTTATATTTGAAAAACATATCTCCTATATACCTTTGAAGTATGAAATAATTTGAATTCCGCCAGTGACAAAATGGTGATTAGACTGAATTATGCTGGCTGAGGTTTAGAAGCAACTTTTTCCAAATTTGGCAATCAACCAATTTTGAGAGTCACACAAAACAACTATGTGAGGCGCATCATAAGAGTGCCATCACTTGACCCTGAAGCTGAGAAGGGTATTGCAAAATTAAAACATAAATCAATATCCAAAGCAAGTACAATAAGTCAAAACCTAGAAGCAGGACCTAGTATAAAGGTCCCTGAATATCCAGGTTCATGGTTAACCACTGCAAGGCAGAGCTTGCGGTTACAGCAATTAGCTCAAATGGATGAAGATACAAAAGCATCAGTCAGAAGATATCTGATTAGAGGATCCTGAAAAATCCTCTTATTGATACCCTAAATTCCCAATTACTATACAATATTTCATTTACTTTAAAATATGAATATCCCCTTGAGTATAAGATACTTCAATTATATCCCAATAAAAAACCTTTTTTACAGAATCCTGAGCTTATCATTTTTGTTTGAACTTGTGTTGTATAAAGTTAGTAATCACCAGTAACCAGTCTGGATTAACCAAATTGGAATAAGACAATCTCTGAGGATACCTTGGTGCTATCAAAAAAAGGAAGAGATTGGAAAGGTTCTCATTTAGTCCCAAGGACCAACGTATGTCAAGAATGTCTAAGAGTGTCAAGAAGTTCACCATGTACAAAGGCAAGTTAACCAAGTGATTGATGCACCAAGGGTAGCATCTGAGAAGGATTTGCTTAGTAATAGTAATTGTGATGTTAATAAAGGTTGTCTTGTGCCTAATCTGCGTGGAGTAGATCCCCTGAGCAGCAAGTCAGCCTCTAAAATATAAGCGCTCCAAGATTGGTATGCTAACTAGTGGTAATCACCCTGAATGCCAGCGCAGTCTTATTATTAGCACGCTCCATGACAGTCCCAAGTGTTTAGCTTTGGCTCAAACATAAAAAAGTACTAAGCAAGCTGAGATTACTTTACTACATGGTATTCTGGTTTCAGCACCATCTAAACTCCCAACAAAGCAGATATAGTACAATTTAATGAACTTAATGAATATCTAATGTAAAAGAGAATGGGAATCCTTGCCACATCTGACTCCACCTTTTAATCAAAGGTATATTAAGGACTAGCAACAAAAAACAAATCTACACAATGTAATTCTAACCTATATAGTGAAAAACAAGTAACTTGTTATTTTTAGCACCTTGAAAAACCATAATCCTAGTTTTCTAAAGTAACTTTTTACCAATACTTTGTATGCATAATTAAAAATGCTTTGATCACCACTGATGAATACTATCCCTTATATGACTGTTAATATGTTGCCACTCTAAAAAAGGTCATCTGATATATATCAAAGCATATATAAAACATACAGATAAAGGTCCAGCCTTGTATCACTACTGCTTTTTGATTCCCACTATATTCATCATGCCAGATTTTTAAACTGTCACATACTATGGTGAGGCAAAAATTCTTATTATACTTACTTTGTTTTTAGCTAAAATGAAGAAAACAAAAAATTACCCTTAACATCTCAATAAAACATGCTTTAGAGATTTACCTCTTTACTTAATGTCATCTAATTAACATCTCAGGAGCATGACAGGTAAAGATAACAATTAGGTAAAATTTTGTGTCAAATTGATAACCTAATGACATCAATCTTCAACTTCCTTTAATTTTATTAAAATTGGATTATCCTACCAGTTGCATCTGACTCATATAAAATTTTATTACTTTTGAATTTTAAAAAGGAAATGTGAACAAGTTTATATCCTTAATCATGTTTATGATAGGTGCAGCCACATGATAATTGATAAAATCATATTATGGCTGTGCTGTGATTATTGTGATGTGTGACAGGCCTGTGAAAATTATGACTCCCTAGAGAAAATGGTAAGTATATTGTTAGCCAGCGTCAGGCCCTGTAACATCATATAATCAAAAGATGTTGTTACAGAATCTATAATATAGCATCTGAGGATCAAGAATCAGACTGTTTAGTTGAGTACCTACTTACACTGTTTAGGTTGAACTGATACCATTACAGAATCATAGTTTATGAGTGGTGTGAACCCATTTAGATCTAATGGATTGACCAAAAGACATTTTATTCCACATATATGTTTCAAGCTATCTTGGATAGCCCATAAAGCTAGTATCACCCATTACACGTTGTTATGGTAAGCTAAGTTAGATTTCTTATCCATTTATAGAACATACTTTGCAATTTGGTCTGTAGGAACATCACATGTGCTGTTTTCATTTCAACGTTGAACCTCTAAACTTCGTAGACAAGTACTCTTCCATGATTTCTCTAACGTGTTCCCACATCAATAGGCTAGAAGCCACTATAAACTTCTCAAACTTTATATGGTTATACATCAAACCCCATCCCCTGATTTTTTATGTGTATGTAACTATTACTAGCAGAGCGTGCATAAATAAGGGTGGTATGGCAGCCAAGCGCTCACCCTATCAAGCATTATCCTGGCAACCTAGATGTGCCACTCAGCGTTTTTACACCAAGTTGCTGGGTTCCAGGAAGGCTCATGAAAAGTGTTTGTAAAAGTGGACCTCCTGATAATCTCCTACTCTTGAGTGATTTTATAGTTCTGGTGCACTCACTCAAACCCTGGTAGTGACTATACATTCTTGGTAAAATTATCTCAATCAAATCATCAAATGAGTTGACCCTTCTTCTATTCTTCAACTAGAGATAAAAAAAGCTGAAATTTAGTATATGATTATTTGTTTATCTATAAATATTATATGATCTTTTATATTTTGAGGGAAAACTAGAATTAAACGGTATCAACTGACATGGATTCAGCTTATAGTGATAAGATAATATTATAATTAGTATGAATGAAATATAATCCAATCATAGTAATTTGATCTTGTATGTAAAGCCATTTTACAGCTTGGAGTGCACTCTCTATATTATCAATTGAAGAATGTCTGCAGAAGTCCTTATTGTATCTTTTTAGGCTAATAGCTGTTTTAAATTATTCAAGGTGGGTTGACCTTGGGAAAAATATACCACACCAGGAATGTTTTATAGCCAGTACAGGTTTTGAACTCAAAACCTGCACTAGGGGTGGAAGCAGTTTTACCTTCTCGGCTAACCACCCTTTAGGCTAATAGCTGTTATACATTTGAGTATTATTTTTTGTGGCGAGATTATCCTATGAGTGTACAGCGGAACACCATTCAGGATCAGTGGCGGCCCTGCCATATTGATAGGTTTTGATCAATTGAGAAAGTGAAGATATCTGCTCAGTTAATCTATCGTCTTCAGAAAGATCCTAATTTTTAGACAACCTGTCAACAGATCATCTCTATCAATTTATATATGATAATATATTGATATCCATAAGGTTGGGCTATTCATCCTCCCCAGGGATCTATCTAACTATGTTGTATTGTCGCAACCCATTTTTTTCATGCTAATGGCATCTGTGTTAAAAACAACTCAATTTAAATTACATCCTCCTTGGAGCTTGAAGAACTCCTATCAAGATTTAAAATTTGACCATTTGGTTATGTTCAACTGTTTATCAGATCAATAGTCTTTATCAATTGGATAGCACAGCTAGAATTTCTGCCATTCTTAAGTATGTTTCTGTTCCATGCATCAGATTTTACCAGCCCATCATAAAGCTTCCCCAAAAAAACTAATAGAACCCCCACCTTAGTTTTTCTATATAGTTTTTGGCTGCATTCTGTGGTGAGTTTCCACCTTAATAAATTAAATTGCCATCCAAACCATAGGGTATTGCTTCTTTAGCACTTTGAAGCCCTTTCCAGTGGATTGGTGATGTATTGGGATTTAGCCCATTAAATGTATTGCTGAATCTAAGGGTTATTATGTTGTTACTAAGTCTGATTGGCCCTTAAACTGAATTGCTTCCCTAGAGGAGGAGTTGGTAATGTCTATGGTAGACGCCAGGACATTAGAGGTTGTAGATTTGACTCTAGCTATAATTTACACCGCTTTTTCTGACAACATAATGATTTCCCAGGACATTTGTTTTAAAGCCTCATAAAAAGGCCATCTACAGCTTACCAATACCAATCTTGACCGTTTTCCTATATAAAAGTATCCCTCTAACTAATATCACCCAGGTGTGGTTAAGTTGATCTAGGCAATAGATTTTTATAGAGCCTGGAATCTAAATTTACTTCATGTAAGAGTTCTTGGCCTCTAACAATGATTATTATGATTAAAGCATCATGCATGTTTTAGTCTTTTCAAGAATAACAGTAACCCTTTATTGTACCTTAAATACAGATTGGTTGAATCAATATTAAACAACACTTGTTTCCTTCTACCTCAAGTAGACACAATAACAAACAATAATAAAAAATATAAAGCCTCTGACCATTAAAAACAATATTAACCAATACTTAATGAATACCAGATGAGATATATAGTCTAATTGAATATTTTATAGAGAAGTGGTTACATTTGACACTTTTAACCATGAGCCATGAAGATGTTTAAAGTAAAGATTGGTGAAACTCTTTACCATAGAAACCACCACATTGTGCAGTACTTTTTACTTTAAGCCCAAAATTTTTTAAACAAGTATTAAGAATGGCAGTGTAATTGATTATATCCTGATTAGAAAGACTCTTAAAAGATTTGAAAGGCCTATCAAAACGCTTCTGATGCTCTTAAATGTCATGTAGTTATGGGTATACATAATAGCTAGAACTGCTGTGCATTCTAAGGCTGTTAATATTTATAAAGTTCTTGGTTATTCTTGGCTGATAACCCCTAGAAAAATTACTGCACAGGTTTGTCATTGTGCAATTCCTACGTTGTATGATAATGAATTGTATTAATTTGATAATAGTATGGAGACTTATAATCTGTAGTTAATAAAGTACTATAATTAGCCCAACGCTTGTCCAGTATTTCCTCTCAGAAATACTTAGGATGTCCTTAAGGGGATTTTTCCCTGGTACCGCCTAACTTGATCCATACTCAGATCATCATTTATGGTTTCTCTCTGATGACACACAGTTGGCAGCAATCCCCAATTCGATTCAGCTTCTCTTCTCTGGATCCCCACTAAGATCCTTACTCTTTATCCTAAAGAGTCTCCCAATTAGTGCACACAGCAATAATCTCCTTGAGAAAAAATAGAACTCAAAATGGATTCTGGTATTACACTTAATTACTAGTAAAAATGTTTTCTATCTAAGTATGAGTATAAGTATAACTTATTAGTGAATTCTTGGGGAATTTTTAGTGGGAATTCGGCGCCCAACCCTTGGTTGGCACCTCCTTAATGAAACGGCAGCTGTTGCAGCTGAATTACACATCCTCATCTCATAAGCAATGGTCTTCCCAATCCTGGCTAGGATTCTGTTGTTGGACATCCTTGAGATCTAAAATGGAAAGAGTTAGAAAATGTGTCCCTAACGTTTTCCTCTTAATCCCAGCGAACCAACCATATTTGGCAAGCGACCTGCCTAGGTAATTGGACTTTTTACCCATTAAGGCAGGTCGCAAACTAAATTATCAAGTCGCTAATTTCAGGTGGCATCACTCACCTCGCAACTTGATCCTTAAATTCCCAATTGGTTGGCAATGAAACCTGACCATTCCCAATTGGTACACCTGAACTTTAATCATTGATCAACTATCAGATGCCCCTATTTCATCAGCAAATCTGCCCGATGAGATCTTAAGCATTCATCCAAATTGATCCCTGACAGATATGACCCAGGCGAATAACTTAAAATCTTCTGAACATTGTTGCCTGAAATCAGGGTCAACTGATATCCTATTCACTTTGCTTTAGGGAATTATCCACTAGCGATCCCTGGTAATCTAATCAGCTGGGAATATGGGCAAAAATCCCAACACACCTCCCTCTTGCTAGGATTTTCATCAAGAAAAGGATTGGGGCAGGAGAACACTGCTTTGGACACTCAGATAAATACTTCATTTGTACAAGTAGAGTATGATCAATCATTACTTAATGCTGCTTGGGACGACCTTCAGCATGCTGCTCTCTTCCTCTTCCTTCTCACTACTCCCTACTCAGAGCGCAGTCCCCATGACCTTCTGTTGTGCTTGGCTGATCAATTTACCATGACATTATTTTTCCTGGGATCCAGTTTTCCCCTGTCAGGGCATATGACCCACTGTCATATTCTGGATTCTTGGTCCAGCATCCTCAATTTCATTATTTTCTCCGCATCCTCAACAGGAGATTCTTGTCATCAATGTTCATTTTGCAGCGCAATTAAAAATGCTCATTTATATTTGCCCTTGTTATTTTCTTTATAAGAACCTCTTGGCTCATAACATTCTTAATTCTTCTCTGGAGAGCTTATCCCATTAAATTTGAGATTAATTTCCTTGAAATTAGAGCTTAATTGATTTCAGAGTGCATAATGTTTAATATCATATAAGTCTGACATCCCCCTCTTGTCCAGTCATATGTCAAATTCTGAGTCTTGGTACCAACAGCTGCTTAATAGCCTGTATGATAAAGACCTTCAGCTCTTCCAGCTGATGAGTCAATCTGCAAGCTGAGACCTCTTCTATGGTCCTTTCAGGACTCATACTTCAAGTCAAATACCAGTAGCCAGTCCTTCTGTGGAATTACTGGAAATGGTAACTAACCCTGACAAATCCAGGTTAGCAATTATCTCGAATGACTCATGACCAATCCTTCCTCTGTTATCAATTACTGAGTTAGATTTCAAAGCTCTCCTGGATTCAGCTCCATTCACAGATACTCCTACCATCATCATTGAACCTCCTGAAGCAATGCCCTTCACACTTGATCGTTCATTCCTCGCCAGATTGGACAAGCTTATGGAGTTCCTCTTCTGACTTGGTTAATATTACAAATCAGCTGTTCTAGCTACCAAACTAGCCATCGGAAACAGCATATATTTTGAACTCCCCTATGCAGAATAAAGGGCCCAAGTCACCGAGGCTTTGTCCATAGCTCTGAACTCTTCCAATCTTGAAAACATCCTAGATTGAGATGTTTCAGCCTATGCTCTTTGCTTTGCCAGCCAAGTTCTTTGAAGTTGGGCCATAAAGCTTCCAGCCTCTCCCAGCTTCCATCACTCATTCTGATTCAGCTTTTAAGAAGCTCATAGTTGTCAGCTTCAAGATGCTATTTGCTCCTTTGCATGACTATCTCATTTCTGGTGCGTCACATTATTATCTTCCACCGATGGCTTTAATAGAAGGCATGATTAGGCAACCCCCACCTAGTATCCCTTGCTTGATGCCAGCTCATATGTCTGGTGTTCTTGCCAAAGCCATTGTCAAGCGCTCAAGATCAATCTTTTGGCTCTGGTGCCATATATGGATTACTCAGGGTTATTCACTAACTGCCTCTTCTTGTACTGTTGCTTCCCTCCCCACTCTGGGGTATCACGTTTGGCATCATCCAACATTTCTGTTTCTTTTCCCCTAGTTGCTTTCTTGCAGGAATCTGCGTCTGCTCAATGAACTTGGTTTCAAGTAGGTCTAGACCTCACTAGCATCTGATCTCACATAGATTTTGATGGGTTATATATTCCTACTACAATCCATCCTCCCTCCCCCAAGAGGTGACATGGGCGGAATCATCCCAAATTGAGGATAATCAAAATAAAAAAATTATATAAATATATCATTTTTTCTATGAATTTTTTGCTAGTTTTTTTCAATATTTTTATCAATCTTTTATTTTTTTTCTTCTTTATTCCATAGGACCTGACCTTTTTTCAGTTCAGCAATCCATCTTTATATTGTATCTCCCTTAAACTGGATCCTAGGTATAATTAGACCTACCAGTTTTCTATGGTTCAGAGGTCTTACTTTTAAGACTTAACCAAATGGTTTGGTTCAACGGTCCTTTTTTCAGGCTTAACCAAATCATAAGGACATAATTAACTTAATGGTTCAGCGATCCTTTGGGAACTCTTCTTTATTAAAATTTATCGATCCATTGCTTTAAATATTTAGCATGGACTTGATTAACTATCATTCCATCCAAGAAGTTCTTGATGGAGTAGGTGTCCGTTGCCATCTTGGCAATAATCTTGAATAGACCTGACCACAATGCATCCAACTTTTTTCTTCTCCC
Source organism: Massospora cicadina (assembly GCA_022478985.1). Taxonomy (NCBI): domain Eukaryota; kingdom Fungi; phylum Entomophthoromycota; class Entomophthoromycetes; order Entomophthorales; family Entomophthoraceae; genus Massospora; species Massospora cicadina. The sequence continues at coordinate 33,921 of JAKSZP010001478.1, read as the reverse complement.
AAAACCATGTGTATCACAATAGGCAACTCTTTTGCCTATTTGGTATTCTGATAAGGCCAGTCAGTTCTTATTGTCCATCAAATTTCTTGAATCCTTTTCTTCAAAGTTGTGTTGAATGCTTGCAATTGCATTTTGATCAGGATAATCATCAATCAGTTCAGGTACTGCTCAGCACTCATCCCCAATGTTGGTTCCACCCATAAATATAAATTTGGCGGCAACATGGCCTTACTTCCATATAGCAACTTGAACAGCATTATTACCATCGCCGTATGATGACTAATATTGTAGGAAAATGTCACTGAAATGTATGTTCCCCATGCGAAAGTTCTTCCTTTGACTGCTTCCTCAGCATCACGGCCAGTATCCCATTGACTTTTTCTACCAGTATGTTCATCTCCAGCTGGTAGGGTACAGACATGACTCCTTGGATCCCCATTATTTCATTTTAATCACAGAATCACATGAGATGTGAAATTTGTCTCATTGTCACTCAGCAGTACTTGTGGGCATCCATATCAGTATACTACTTGATCTAGGATGAACTTTGCAGTACTGATAGCGTCTACTTTCGCCAGGGCCTTCATATTGACCCATCTCCTCAGATGATTGATTGCAACTATTATGTAGTTGACTCCCCCTGTCTCATTGTCAGCAGTCCCATCACATCGATGGAAACCATATGCCAAGCAAATCTAGGGCGGACCAGTCAGTATCCAGTCATATTTTATGTGGCTTGTGCAACTGGCACTCCACACAGCAAGCCGGATAGTCTGCAACATCATAGTTGATGGACTTCCAGTAGTACTGGCAAATATGGTCAGTCGTTTTTCTCAGGCCTCCATGCCCAACAACCTTATGAGCGGCTTAAATGATTGCCGCTCATTCCAACAGCTTTAGGAATAGTAATCGCTTCCCATTAATTGTCTTGAAAAACTTGTCCATCCATAGTCTCAGTGTTTTCCATCGCTTTTTGAAGTGCACCTTGGATTTCTTGGGGCTCTTTCCCAATTTCTCCATTGTACATTCTCTTGAATAGCTCATCCGCCTGCTGGTGTACCATCTGGACCATTGGTAACTGCAATAAGCCATCCACATTCTGATGAGAAGCCCCAGCTTGGTGGACTATCTCATAATCATAAGTCTGTAACTTTAATGCCCATTGTGCCAGTCATCCTTCTGGTTCTCATAAATTGTGCAGCCAATGCAACGAGGAGTGGTCTGTCACCACTTTGAAGTGCATTCCATGAATGTACACCCATAACTGTTTACAGGCGTAAATGACCGCAAGGCATTCACACTCAGTTACGGTGTAATTCCTATCAGCAGCTGAGAGTGTCCAGCTCACATATTCCATCAGATGTTTGTCCCCAAGTTCATCTACTTGGATCAATATGGCACCAATTGCATCAATGAAGCATCAGTTTGTATTATAAATTTTTGATCAGAATTGGAGAATCCATTAAGTACTGACATAACTCATCGAAGGATCTCTGGGCTTCTTCATTCCAAATGATTCCTTTTTGGATCCTTTAACAGATGGAATAAGGGCTCAGCTATTTGGGTAAAGTCCTGAATAAATCTTCAGTAGTATCTGACCATTCCGAGGAACACTTGAAAATCTTGGACACAATTCAGCTCAGCCATTCGCTCTATGGCTTCAATCTTTTGGGCTTGCAGCTGCAGTCCACCTGAGTTGATCAAAAACCCCAGATATGCCAACTCTTTCTTGAAGAAGTGACACTTCCTCAACTTTATCTTCAGATTGACCGCGGATAGTCTCTTAAACAATTCCTCCAAGTGATGTAGGTGATCAGTAAACATACTACTGAACACATTTATATCATCCAACTACACCAGGACATATGACAACTTCAAGTCATTTAGTATTGCATCCATGGCCCTCTGGAACGTTGCAGGCGCATTGCATAGACCCTGAGGCATCCTCATTGGTTGGTATAGCCCCTGCGTGGTAATAATCGCGCATTTCTATTGGTCTTCTCTTGGCAAATTGTTTTTAATATTCCGATATTAGATCCTTTGTGGAGAAATACTTCGCTTCTCCCAATTGATCCAGCACATCATCAATTCTTGGTAGTTGGTACAGATCCTTATTCATAACCTTGTTCAGCTTCTGATAATCAATCACCACCCAATTAGAACCATCCTTCTTCTTCACAATAAGAATTGGACTTGCCCAGGGACTCAATGATGGAATTAGAAGCCCATGCTTCACTAGTTTGCTGATTTCTTCCTCCACTACTGCTTCAGCCACCTTCACACATCAAATTAGTCTCATCCTAATTGACAAGATTTCCCCAGTATTGACCTTGTATATCCATCTCTCGAGCATCCCAAATCATGTGTCATCCTGAGCAAATACTTCTCAATACTTGTCAAAAAATTTGAGAACCTCCTCCTGCTGTCCTTCCGTCAGATCAGTAAGTTGCTCTCTATCAACTAATAGATAGATACTCTCATTTACCCCAGCTGGTAATCCCATTTCATTGAGGGTACCAAAATCATGGAATTTCCTCAGTTCAGCCATGGGATTAGGTGAATAAATGTAACAATCTGATTTTTCTCAACTTTTATTGGTTTTTTGCTTAAATTCTTCAGGAGAACTTGAATTTCTATGGCCTGGCATAATTAATTTCAGGAGCCACCCAAGGCTCTAATCTGGCTTCTTCTAGGGGCTTCCGACCTCCCCATACAGCAGATCCGGTATCTTTAATGTCAACCCCATGTTGATTATTATTTGTGATCCCAGCGGTATGGTTTTCACATTCCTGATCCTTAGTGGAATTCACCGATTTTCTAGGATTTCTTTCAGCATCTCTTGTCGCTTCCAGCCAAATAGTTGGTATCAAATAGGGACAATGCCAGAACTTTTATATAAGGTTTGTGAAGTTATTTCTTCTACTAAGTGGAGCTTCCCCATCCTTCTGATAGACTAATGGTAACGTCTGACCCAATATGGTCAACGTATTATTCTCAAAGTTTGATTTAACTCCGTACTTTTGTAAAAATTTCTGTCCCAATCAGAATACTGTAGTTCTGGTTGGCCAAAACTATTGCTGGAGCATATACCACCAAGGATCAAAATTATAGTGGTAGAGCGCTATACGCTCCACATGAGATGGTGGTATTTGGCCCAGCTGTCCCATACTCTATCTTGTGTTCCAAGTCTGGAGAGACTTTCATCTTCTTCACCAACTTGGTCAAGACTATATTATTGGGCACTCCACTGTCAACGATTGCCCTCACCCATACTTGATTCACTAGTATATCTGTATAAGTACACTTAGAGTATTGAAAGATAGTATTTACTGAGTGTATAGTGGCATTATTAGCCAAATTGAGGGTGTGGATTATTTGCGCCAATAAATCAGGGAATGATTCCTTGATCACGCTAAGGGGAATTGACAGGTTTGCCTCATCTAATTGAACTTCAGTCAACTCTTTGGGATTATCTGTGGCTCAAATCTTGCTTGCCAGTTGCCAGGCATATGTATGAGCAATTTATTTAATTATCTCAGGTTGATCCCCTTCTCCCCAGATCTTGTTACCATGTTGTTGGATATTTTTGCCCATATTTCCAGCCTGCTAGATTACCTGGTATTGCTAGGGGAAAAATTCCCTAAGGCGAAGTAGATTGGAAATTGGTTGACCCAAATTTTGGAGAAACTACATTTGGGGGATTTTAGGGTATTTATCTGGTCATATCCATTGGGGGTTGATCTGGATGAGTATCTAATATCTCATCGGGCAGAGTGGCCGCTGAAATTAGGGCATCTGATAGTGATTAACTATCAGGTGTACCAATTGGGATTGGTCAGGTTTCATCACCAACTAATTGGGAATGTGTAATGAGTTGTGAGGCGAGTGATGCCACCTGCAACTAGCGAATCAATTGGTTGCTAGCCAACTATGGATGATTCACTTGGATCAAGAGGAAAACGTTAGGGATACATCTCTGACTCTTTCATTTGAGGTCTCAAGGATGTCTAACGTCAGAATCCTAGTCAGGATGGGGAAGACCATCACTGCCAAGATGAGTAAGGGTGATTCAATGGCAACGCTGCCATTTCATTGAAGAGGTGTTAACAGAGGGTTAGACATAAGAATCCCCTATAAATTCCCTAGAATTTACTATAATAAAAAAACAGTAAAACACTCAAATACACTCAAGTATTACACTGGAAAATACTCACTGATTGACACAAGTTTATGGTCGGGAAAGAATTATTAAAAGAACCTTATTAGTTTGACTGTAGATTTGGTAATAGTTAGACTATCAGCATCTAGCGTGAAGATTCCATCTCAAGGAATTTATTGCAGAAGGCAATAATTGGTAGACTCTCAGAGAAGAGTAGAGATCTGAGTGGGGATCTAGAAATGAAGGGAACCATGGCTAAGGGATTGCTGCCAGCTGTGTGTTGGGCTAAAGGGACTGTCATCAGAGGATCTTAATGAAGATCAAGTGGACAGGATTTTAGGAAACGAATCCCTAAGAGTGTAATATTCAGTATTATTGGAAATACCAGCCAAAGCGTTGGGCCTGAAGATAATTCTAACTCGACTACAGATAATAGTCATCATACTATTATCAGATTTTATATATAAATTACAACGCGAGGTGCATGAGGAAACTGAACCTGTGCAGTAGAAATATTATTAGGGTTGACTCCTGTTAAATCAACCCCTCCAGTAAAATTTTTACAAGTTGGTGCTCACTACAGGGGTAGTTGAGTAGAAGAATTAATCCAGAATGTCATACAAAGAAGAGATGCATATGTTAGGGACTGAGATTGCCACAGTGAACCAGAATGCTTTAAACTCTGAGGACCACTGGGAGTTTGCAGCCTTGGAGGAACAAGTAACCAAGGTGGAAGAAGGAGTTGACAATGTAGCCAACTTTGGGAATGAGTTACTTGGCAAAGTAAACTCGTTAAAGAAGAAAGAAGGAGACCTTATCTGAGAGATCTTATTTCTGAAAATGGAACATGAAGCGGATTGCATTCATTTGAGAAAATTTGGTGTGTACATCAAGAAGTTATTAAAAGAAGTAGAGAAATTGAAAGCACACAGAAGTGCAAGCGAGTCTGAAGTGGCCAATGATGTCAAAGAAGGAAGTCTTCGAACAATACTTAGGAAAATGAATACCCCAAGAAATATGCTGCCTGCATTCAATGCTATTTTAAGATGATTCCCAATGACACTCCGCAAGTAAACTGAATAGCCAAACTGAGGGAGTTGTCCTGAACTGACTTGGAGGAATTTAGGGCAATCCCTAAATTGCCTACATTCCATCAGGATAATTTTCCAGCATTTTTCTGACTGTTTGACATGACCATGAATGGATATGGGGATTGTCAGAAGGCGTTGATGGTCATGAACTGCTTAAACACAGATTGTCAGAATCTGGTGTTATCCCACCTGGAGGGGGACAGCTGGTCTTATGCTGAGGCTAAGGCAGCAATAATGAAAGAATTTGGAAGTCCAACCTGCATGTTGAAATGCAAGCAAGACTTTATGGGAATTCAATTCCATAAAGACAAGTCTCTTGCAAGCTTCGCATATTGATTCTACCAGGAATCACAGATCCTGGCTGGAGCAAAGGTGTTAGATGACTTTGATGTAAGAACCGCTTTGCAAGCAGCCCTTTGGCCCTATCGCAATTTGCATCAGATGTATACTGTATTCACAACTGAGATAACTACCTCGCAAATGGTAGACAATTTGAAGATTTTGGGAGCAACGTTCAATGCTCCTAGTAGAAGCTTCAAGACAAATCCAGTCCAAAGTTTGAATCCCACAAATGGAGGCTAAGGAGCAAAGGAGAATTTTAACTGAACTGTGCCAGGGAAAAAGCCCAAGGATTACAACCGGTTAAACAAGAAGGAAAAGGTCTGCGTTCAGTGTGGCAGGAAAGGGCATTTCGCTGCACACTGCAAAACACTGAAGGATCAAGTCAATATGGTCCAGGCTAAGGAAATAGCAGCCACAAAGGATTTGGGAAAAGGTCCCGCTGTCTAGACAAGGAACAGTCTAGGACGGCGGAGAAACCTGTTCCTCCCAATGTTATAAATGAAGAAATAGATATCAGCAATTTGTTTGTGGATGATGAGCAGGATCCAATATATCAAGTGGTCAGCATGGACATAAACGCCGTGACCAGATCCAGGGTGAAGAATATTGACCCCAAGATAGTTCAGGAGGTTGCCCAGCTGTATGCCTGACAACTGGCGGAGAAGATTCAGACTGCCAAAAATCCTGATGAGTTAACCGATATTTGGTTATATGAGGCCAACCTGTCAATTCCCTTGGCAAGGTTAAGGAATCATTTCCTGAATTATCAGCACATATAATTAATACTCTAGATTTGGCTAATAACGCCGCAATTCACTCAGTAAATACCCTATTACAATACTCCAAGTGTACATATATAGATATTCAGGTGAATCGAGTAAGGGTACAGGAGATAGTCGACAGTGGAGTGCCCATCAACATTGTGTTGACCAAGCTGGTGAAGAAGATGAAGATCTCTCCAGACTTGGAACATAAGAAGGAATACGAAACAGCTGGGCTGAACACCACCATTTCCTGTGGAGCGTATAGTGTGCTACCATTATGATTCAGGTTGTTGGTGGTATCTGCGCCAGCAATAGTTTTGGTGAATCAAAACTATGATATCCTGATCAGAATGGAGTTTCTGCGGAAATATGGAGTTAAATGTAACTTTGAGGATAATACGTTGACCATTCTGGGTCAGACGTTACCATTGGTATATCAAAAGAATGGTGAAGCTCCATTGAACTGGAGAAATAATTTCATCAACTTGATATACAATGATGGCATTGTACCAATTCAGTACCAATTAGTTGGTAGGAAGCGATGGGAGATGTCAGCCAAGATCCTAGAGAACTGGGGAATTCCTTTGCAGATCAAGAAAGAAGAAACCATACTGGCCAGATTGCAGATGATAGTCAACACAGGGTTGACTCTAGAGATTCTGGAGTAGTTGTATGGAGAAATTGGAAGCCCCTGGAAGAAGTCCAGAGTGGAGCCTTGGGTGGCTCCTGGGATAATCATGCTGGGCCATGGAGAAATATGAGTTCTCTTGGCGAATTTAAGTGAAAAACTGATGAAGATTAAGAAAAATCAAATTATTGCATTTATTCATTTAATTTTGACGGCAGAATTGAGATGATTCCATGATTTTGGATTTTTTGAGGAAATGGGATTACCATCCAGAGCAGCCAAAAGCATTAACTTATTAGTTGATCAAGAGCAGCTCGCAGATCTGCCAGAAGGGCAGAAGGAGGAGGTGCTTGAATTATTCGAGAGGTATCAGGAAATATTCATGCAGAATGATCATGATTTGGGATGTGCGCAAGGCGTAATTCACAAAATTGACACCAGAGAAAATTTACTGATAAGAATGAGACTGATCTGAAGATCAAAAGCCGCCAAAGCAGTAGTGGAAGATGAGATCAGCAAACAAGTAAAGCATGGGCTTCTAGTTCCATCATCAAGTCCCTGGGCAAGCCCAATTTTGATTGTAAAGAAAAAAGATGGATCAAATTGGGTAGTGATTGACTATCGGAGGCTGAATAAAATTACAAAGAAGGATTCGTATCCCCTACTGAGGATCAATGATGCACTAGACCAATTAGGAGAAGCGAAGTATTTCTCCGCGATGGACCTAATCTTGGGATACTGGCAGATTGACTTGCCAGCAGAGGACCAGGAAAAATGTGCGATTATCACCACACAGGGGTTATACCAGCTGACTAGGATGCCCCAGGGTCTTTGTAATGCACCTGCGACGTTCCAGAGGGCCATGGACACGGTATTAAGCGACCTGAAGTTGTCATGCGTCTTGGTATATCTGGATGATATATTCGTGTTCAGTAGGACATTTATTGATCACCTTCAGCACTTGGAGGAAGTGTTTAAAAGACTGTCTGCAGCTAACCTGAAGATCAAGCCACGGAAGTGCCACTTCTTTAAAAAGGAGCTTGAATACCTGGGATTTGTGATCAATGCAAATGGATTGCAGCTGCAACCCCAGAAGATAGCAGCTATTGAAAAGATGGCTGTGCTGAAGAGTGTCCGAGACATCCAAGTATTCCTTGGTATGGTTGGATACTATAGAAGATTTATTTGGGACTTCACCCAAATAGCTGAGCCCTTATTTCATTTATTAAAGGATCCAAAAAAAGGATTTATATGAAATGAAGAGGCTCACGACTCCTTTGATGAGTTACGCTGGTACTTGATAAATTCGCCGATTCTGAAATATCCAAATTTCAATTGGGAGTTTTTCAATCACACTGATGCTTCGTTGATGGCGATCAGCGCCATACTGATTCAAGTAGATGAACTTAGGGACGAACATCCGGTGGCGTATGTGAGCCAGACACTCTCTGCTGCAGAGAGGAATTACACCATAACTGAGTGTGAATACCTTGCAGTCATTTACACCTGTAATCAGTTTTGAGTGTATGTCTATGAAACGCACTTTAAGGTGGTGACAGACCACTCATCATTGTATTGGCTGCACAATCTGAGGGAACCTGAAATATGACTAGCCCGATGAGCACTCAAACTTCAGGCTTATGATTATGAGATAGTCCACCGAGCGGGAGCTTCTCATCAGAATGCAGATGGCTTATCGCAGTTACCAATGGTCCAGTTGGTATATCTGCAGGCAGATGAGCTATTCCAGAGAATGGTTGAAGGAAAGAATTGAGGACAAGCCTCGAGAAATCCAAGGTGCACTTCAAAAAGTGATGGAAAACACCAAGACCATGGATGGACAAGTATTTAAGATGATAAATGGGAAATGGTTATTATTCCCAAAACCATCGGAGAGAGCGGTGATCATTTTTGCTGCTCATAAGGTTGTTGGGAATGGAGGCCTGAGAAAAACAACTGACCATATTCGCCAGTATTATTACTGGGAATCAATTAACTATGATGTCACAGACCATCTGGCTTGTCATGTGGTATGCCAACTGCACTGCAAGATTCATCCTGGATCAAGTAGTATACTGGCATGGGTGTCCACAAGTTATACTGAGTGATATTGGGACCAACTTCACGCCCCATGTGATCCCAAGGCTAAACAAAATAATGGGGGTCCAGGGAGTTGTGTCTTTACCATATCAGCTGGAGATGAACGGACTGGTAGAATGGGTCAATGGGACGCTGGCCACAACGCTGAGGAAGCTAGTCGCAGGGAGAACTTCCATGTGGGGAATGTACCTGAGTTTGGTGATGTTTGCCTACAACATCAGTCATCATACGGCGATGGGAAAGATGTCATTTGAATTACTTTATGGGAGGAAGGCCGCATTACCGCCAATATTATATTTGGTAGTAGAACCTACGTCGGGGATGAGTACTGAACAATACCTGAACTGATTGATGAGTATCCTGATCAATATGCAATCGCAAGCATTCAATACTACCTTGAAGAAAAGGATATGAGCGAAAATCAACGGATGATAAAAACCAACTGCCAATAGAAGAATATCAAATAGGAGAAAGAGTTGCCTATTGCAATATGCATGGTTTCAGATGAAGAAACAAGTTGGATGTATTATGGTCAGGTCCGTTTGAAGTAATTGCCAAGATGGCAACTGATGCTTATTCCATCAAGAATCTCTTGGATGAAAGAGTAGTAAATCAAGTTAACACTAAATATTTAAAGCGATGGATTGTTAAAAAATAAAAAAAGAGTTCCCAAAGGACCAATGAACCATTAAGTTGGTCATGTCCTGATGATTAGGTCAAGTCTGAAAAAGGACCTCTGAACCAATCTAGATGGTTAAGTCTGAAAAAAGGACCTCTGAACCATAGAAAACTGGTAGGTTTAAGTGCCCAGGATCCAGTTTGGGGGAAAAGATGGACCTCTGAACTGAAACAAGGTCAAGTCCCATAGAAAAAATAATTTGATAAAAGATATTGGAAAAAATTTATTATATATATATATAAAGTGTAGATAAGAAAAAAGAAGCTGATATATTTTTTAAAAATTTTTTTATTGATTGTCCTCAGTACAGGGATGATTCCACCTATGTCACCTCTTGGGGGAGGGAGAATGGATCACAGTAGGGAGAAATAGTCCATCAAAATTGATATGCAATTGGACACTCATAAGGGCGAGTCCTACTTGAAAACACATTTGTTGAGCTGATGCTGAGCCCTGAGAGAACGCAACTAGGGGAAGAGAAATAGATATGTCAGAGGATGCCAATCACGTAACCCCAAAGTGGGGTGGAAAACAGCAATAAAGGAAGAGGCAATTGGCAAATAACCCCAGGTAATCCCAATAAGGCACTGGCACCAGAAAGTTTGTCTTGAGTGCCTGCTGATGGGCCTCATCAAGAACATCGGACATGTGAGCTGGCAGCAAAGAAGTAATAATCAAGGGAGGTTTCAAATAATACCCCAATTAGCGCCATCAACAGAAGATAGCGATGGGAAGCTCCAGAGAAGAGGTAATCATGTATCAAATGGATTGCATCCTGTAAATGATGACTACGGGCTTTGTGGAAGCTGAAGCTGAATGACCAATGAAAGTCAGGTGAGGCTGGAAGCTTCATTGACCAACTTCAAAGAACTTGGCTGGCAAAGCGGAGAGCATAAGTGGCAGTATCCCAATCCAGAAGGTTGTCCAGATCTGAGGGATTCAGTGCTAATGACAATGCCTCGGTGACTTGCGCTTGAAGTTCAGCATAGGGGAGCTTGGTATGAATGCTGTTCCTGATTGTGAGCTCAGAAACCAGTACAGCGGGATTGTAGAATTGACCAAGTCAGAAGAGGAACTCAGGGAGCAAATCTGACCCAGCCAGTAACGAATGATCTAGAGCAGTCAGCATAACCTCCAGAGCATTGACGATGATGTTTGGAGCCTCAGTGAAAGGAGCTGAATCCAGAAGAATTTCAAAGTCCAACTTGGGGATCGACTGCATGGGAAGAGTCAGCTGAGAGTTATTCGAAATGATGGCACACCTGGTTTCAATGGGATTGGATACCATTTCCAGTAACTTGACAGAAGGACTAGCTGCTTGCACCAGTCTAGGCGTATGAGTCCTGGAGGGACCATAGAAGAGGGTCCGCCGAGCACTCTGACTCATTTGCTGGAAGAGGCAGAGGTCCAAATTGGACAGACTGTTAAGAAGTTGTTGGTAGTGTGACTCCAAGTTTGACATATGAGCAGGACTAGAGGGGGATGTCAGACTGATATAGAAGTTGACATTATGCACCCTACACTCCATTAGGATCCAATTTCGAGAAATTAATTTATAAAATTAATAAAATAAGCTTTCTGAGGGAAGAATGACTTACAGCCAAGAGGTTATAAATGAAATAATGAAGGCGAATATAAATAAGTATTCTTAATTAAGCCGCGAGACATATATTGATGGCAAGAGTCTCCTGTCTAGGATGAGGAGAGAATCAGGAATTCTAGGATGCCAGACTGAGAAACCTGAATATGACAGAGGGTCATATACCCTGACGGGGGAAAACTGGATCCCAGGAAAAAGATCATCACAAGTAAATTGATCACCTGGTATGACAAGAGGTTGTGTGGACCGCGCTCTGAGTAGGCAGTAGCGAGGAGGAAGAGGAGGAATGCCATATGATGAAGGTTATCCCAAGAAGCGTTGAGTATTGATGAGTTACTCTGCTTGAAACAATGAAGTATTTGACCAGGTGTCTGAAGCAGTGTTTCCATGCCCAGTCCTTTTCTCGCTGGAAATCTAGGCAAGAGGGGGATGTGTTGGGATTTTTGCCCATATTCCCAGCCTGCTAGATTACCTGGTATCGCTAGGGGAAAAATTCCCTAAGGCGAAGTGAATTGGAAATCAGTTGACCCAAATTTTGGAGGAACTAATTTTGGGGGATTTTAGGATAACTATCTGGTTGTATCCATCAGGGATCAATCTGGATGAATACCTAATATCTCATCGGGCGGAGTGGCTGACAAAATAAGGGCATCTGATAGTAATTAACTATCAGGTGTACCAATTGGGATAGTCAGGTTTCATCACCGACTGATTGGGAATGTTTAATGAGTTGTGAGGTGAGTGATGCCACCTGCAACTAGCGAATTGATTGGTTGCTAGCCAATTATGGATGGTTTGCTTGGATTGAGAGGAAAACGTTAAGGATACGTTTCCAACTCTTTTGTTTGAGGTCTCAAGGATGTCTAACGTCAAAATCCTAGTCAGGATGGGGAAGACCATCGCTGCTGAGATGAGGAAGGGGAAATAAATGGCAACAGCTGCCGTTTCATCAAAGAGGTGTCAACTGAGGGTTAGACAGCTGAGTCCCCTATAAATTCCCTAGAATTCACTATAATAAAAAAACAGTAAAACACTCAAATACACTCAAGTATTACACTGGAAAATACTGATTGGCACAAGTTTATGGTCGGGAAAGAACTAATAAAAGAGCCTTAAAAGTTTGACTGTAGATTTGGTAATAGTTAGAATATCAGCATCTAGCGTGAAGATTCCATCTCAAGGAATTTATTGCAGAAGGCAATAATTGGTAGACTCTCAGAGAAGAGTAGAGATCTGAGCGGGGATCTAGAGACAAAGGGAACCACGGCTAAGGGATTGCTGCCAACTGTGTGTTGGGCCAAAGGGACTGTCATCAGAGGAGCTTAACGAAGATCAAGTGGACAGGATTTTAGGGAACGAATCCCTAAGAGTGCAATATTCAGTATTATCAGAAATACCGGCCAAAGCGTTGGTCCTGAAGATAATTCTAACTCAACTATGGATAATAGTTGTCATACTATTATCAGATTTTATATATTCTTACAACGCAAGGTGCATGAGGAAACTGAACCTGTGCAGTAGAAATATTACTAGGGTTGACCTCCAATAAATCAACCCCTCCAGTAAAATTTTTACACATGTTCACATCTAGATTTACTATTTGATACAGCTGATCCTGCATGTCTCATCCACAAACAGATCATTGATGTCAATCTCAATGTGAATGATATTGGAAGGAACAGTTTAACTGCAGCAATATACTATTCCCATCTAAACTGCGGGTCATTTCCTGACTCCTTTGTGGTTGCAGACTCTTTTGCTTGGACCACATTAATTTAATATTTAGGCTTCTTTCAATGCACAGTGAAATGTTCTTTTCCTCCACATTGGTAACAGACTTTCTCCTACTTATTGATCCGTTTAAAGTCTTTGGGCTTATTTCCTGGCGCAGGTCAGTAATTCATCTCCTTAGCGCCCTCACTCCCCTTTGTGGGATTCAAATTTCTTACTGTATTTGATTTGAAACTTCTATTTGGGGCATCAAAGGTAGCTCCCAAGATTTTCAAATTGTCTACCATCTGAGAGGTGGTAATTTCTGTCATGGACATGGAAGACATCATTTGATGCAAATTGCAGTAGAGCTGAAGGGCCACTTGCATTATGATTTGGGAATTGAAATCATCCAGCACTTTTGCTCCAACCAAGATTTGCAATTCCTGGTAGAAATGATTGGCAAAGCTTGATAAGGATTCATCTTTATGGAATTGAATGCCTATAAATTCTTGTTTGCGCTTTGACATGTGTTTTGGGCTTGTTAAATTCCTTAATGATGGCCACTTTGGCCTCTGCATACAACCAGCTGTCCCCCTCCAGATGGGGCAACACTAGGTTTTGACAGTCAGTATTTAGGCAATTCATCACCGTCAATGCCTTTTAACAATCGCCATATCCATACATTGTCATATTAAACAATTAGAAAAATTCAGGGACATTATTCTGATGGAAAGTCAGAAATTTTAGTGTCACTTTAAATTTCTAAAGGTTTCTCTAGCCACCTCTCTTGGTTTGGCTACTCAGCTCACTTGGGGAGTAACTTTGGGCATCATCTCTGAAATAGATGTAAAAGTGGGCGGCATGATTCTTGAGGTAGTCATCTTCCCATCTGGTGTCCATGGAGCTCTTTCTTCAGCATCAGTCACCATATGGCTCACATTCACATTTTTGAGTCTTCAACCCCTTGACCTGCTTTATCAGCGGCTCTATATCTGCTTGAATGCTTTTAAATGAACGCAATCCGCTTCACACTCTGTTTTCAAAAATAGGACTTCTCAAATTAAATCCCCTTCTTTTTTCTTCAATGATGTTACTTTTCAAAGCAACTCATTTCTGAAACTCATGACATTCCTGACCCCTTCCACAATCTTGGTGACACTCTCCTCAAAGGCAGTGAATTCTCAATGATCCGCCAAGTTCAGGGTATTATGGTTAATGGTTGTCAACTCCATCCAGGGTTTTCTTATTTCATCCTTATATGACTGTCAGGATTTTCCCTGGGTTAGGTGTAAGCCTTGTCCAGGGGAAGGATCGACATCCCCCTTCAAGGGGTGTAAATCCTAAATGGATTATTAGATTTGAAAATAAGAGTCAAATCTACAAGTATATCAAATTTGGGGCTTGGTATAAATTACCCCAAATTTGAGGAGATGTACATTCCCATTCCCTGGGACATGTGACCTAGGATCTCACCTGACCTGGCCATATGAATGGCTTGATCTAAGTAAGGGTCAGAATCGTGGGCCATCCAGAAGGCTAGGAGTAACCCTACTTGGACAGGGCCATGACGATCCTAGAGCTACGTGTCCCCTAATACCCTATAAATATCCCTAATTTTTATATTAATAAAATACTTCCATTCATAATATCTATTTCATCTTATATATTTAAAAATTTTAATTTATCAAAATGAAGGGAATCCCATCCATTGTCGCATATGAAGCTGCCCCTGTCCTCTTGGTTGAGGCCAGCCCCTTGCAGTCAGCCTACTTGTTGGGTTCCCCTGCATCAGCACCAGCGAGCGCATCTTGGGGAAACCTGACAATGACATCACATCCTAGTATCTTCTACTCAACTACGCCCCTGAAGTGAGCACCAATTGTTAAAATTTATAGAGTTGTTGATTATTCTCAGCTGATAGCCCCTAAATTAATTAGCTGAACAGGTTTGTCTTGTGCAATTCTCCACGTTGTATGATGATGAGATGTATTTGTTTGATAATAGTATGGAGCTTATTATCCATAGTTGAATAAAGTACTAGAATTAGGTCCAACGCTTGGCCAGTATTTCCTCTCAAAATACTTAGGATGTCCTTGATAGGTATTTTTTCCCTGGGACCACCTAACTCAATCCACACTCAGATCCTCATTTATGGTTTCTCTCTGATGACACACAGTTGGCAGCAATCCCCGACTTGATTCAGCTTTTCTTCTCTGGATCCCTGCTCAGATCCTTACTCTTTATCCTAAAGAATCTCCCAATTAGAGCACACAGCAATAATCTCCTTGAGAAAGAATAGATCTCAAAAAAATTCTGGTACAATATTTAATTATTAGTAAAAATGTTTTCTATCTAAGTATGAGTATGAGCAATTTTATTAGTAAATTCTTAGGGAATTTATAGTGGGAATTTGGTGCCCAACCCTTGGTTGGCACCTCCTTAATGAAATGGCAGCTGTTTCCACTGAATTACACATCCTCATCTCATCAGCGATGGGCTTCCCCATCCTGGCTAGGATTCCATCATTGGACATTCTTGAGATTTTTAAAATGGAGAGAGTCAGAAACGTGTCCCTGACGTTTTCCTCTTGATACCAGTAAAACAACCATATTTGGCAAGCGACCTGCTTAGGTAATGGGACTTGTTACCCATTAAGGTAGGTCGCAAACTAACTTATCAAGTCGCTAGTTGCAGGTGGCATCACTCACCTTGCAACTTGATCCTTAAATTCCCAATTGGTTGGTAATGAAACCTGACCAATCCCAATTGGTAAACCTGATAGTTAATCATCAATCAACTATCAGATGCCCCTATTTCATTAGCAACTCTGCCCGATGAGAACTTAAGCTTTCATCAGGATTGATCCCAGATGGAGCTGACCCAGGTGAATAACCTAAAATCCCTCAAACATTGTTACCCCAAAATCTGGGTCAACTGATATCCAATTCACTTTGCTTTAGGGAGTTATCCCCTAGCGATCCCTGGTAATCTAGTCAGCTGGGAAAATGGGCAAAAATTTTCAACAGAAGCTATTCTCTCTGTTGAATGGTTGACTGGACCTAAATCATTGGTAATTACAAACCAAAAATTTCTAATTGTATCCAAACTCAGGATTTGTGGCCTAGTGATTTCACTTAATAATATATGGCTATGATGGCATGGGCTCAAGTGCTTTGTTGGTTAGGTCGAACTTAATAATAATAGTTGACTTAATAACTCAGGCATGTGGGCTTTGTCAGTCTATGTCAAAATTAGTTTTAATGTCAATCAAGTTTTTGATTGAATTAATCACTAATTAGTGGTATGAATCGCCTTGGTATGTGCTTCCATTTGCTTGAGAAAGGCATTTTTCAACTATTTGAAGAAGTGTCTGAAATGCTGATTTGAGAATATTGACATAATTTACACTGACCCTGAGGCTGTGCAAGATGCCCTGAATCAAAGAATTGAAGACCCTCAAATGAACATTTTATGTGTTCCTCTGGCCAAGTGCCATTGAAAATGAGGCATCATGGGTAAGATGTGGTGAACATCAAACCCTATAAATTATCTCCAAGTTCATACTAATAAAGTACAATCAACTTTTATCACTAGTTCATAGATTAATCTATAAGCTTTTTTGTATTTAATACTGTACTTTGTATTGAGTTGACAATTTACTTAGGATCAGAAGGATCAGGGCAGTGTGCCATTGTCTAAGTAATGACAGAATAATATGACTTCAAGTGTTATTATCAAGGAGTTATATCTTAACTATTGTCACTGTCTGGTCTATTGTCTCCATACAATAGATATTTGAAACTCCAACTTATCTCTGAAGAAGAACCAGCCATCCAAAGTCAACCAAAAATTCAACACTCTCCACCCTGCCATGTACCAAGTTTTATAAACACTTATCAATTATATAAACCAAAGTTCAATAAATCAAAGTATCAGAGATAAGCTTACCAACATTAAACATTAAAAGGTAACTTTAAAGCTCAGGTCAACCGGTATAAAAAGCTGTTAAACCAATTATAGTTTTAACTTATCCATCTTCTCTAATAAATTTATGGTAGAGCTTAGCAGAGATCATCATATAGTTCATGCTGCAGATATCTGGTAAAGGTATTATTTCTAATCCTCACCGACCAGCTGAACCCCTTTACTAGCATTGATACACTATCTGCGGGCTATAGCGTACTCCATACCCTCCATCAATCTATTCTACACTGTTTTCAATTACATATAAAGATGAGCATAGGTTAACATAACCAGTCAAAAAGGTTTAAGGTATCAGATTATCTGCCATTATAAGACCTTAGATCCCTCTACTCTAGTTACACATCTCCAGTTTAATGCAATTAGATTATTTATAAACTTTGGATGAGGGGGTTGGAATTCAGGGGAGAGGGATGCATGCTGGTGCAAATAGGCCCTGGATTTCAACAATTCTTAGCAGGAGAAGTGCACTCTCTACTGCTGGGTTAAATAATTGTTGGGGGGTTATTTAACTATTTATTTTAAAAAGAATAAATTACTAATAAAATAAAGAGCTGATTTTTTATACATTTTTTTAGTTGTGGCAAGGGGTAAGGGATGAACCCACTTAGTAAGTCATATATAGTATTTAAGGACTTGAGTACACAAAGTTCTGATTACTTAGTAAAGTCTTATTTAGGGAATATTGAGATTTGACCTATCAGAGCTTGGGAGACTTACTTCACTTTGATGGGATGGCTGATGGCAGATAAAATAAATCCATGTGGTAAGGGTTTGATATATTTAATCCAATCAATGGGCTTTAAATTTTTTGCACCTTGTTGGACCCTCTCCAACCCTATAAAAGAGGCTGGTCTTGAGAGTGAAGGCTTTATTAATTGGAAGTGGCCTGGAGAGGAGCCTCCAATGAACTCCCTGGATTTGGCTGACAATTTGGAGTAATCTGACCACCCAAACTTATTTTGTTTGCCTGAGTATTAATAGAGGTGTTACCCCAATTTGAGGGGTTCCACCAGGAATTGAGTAGGGTCTTTTGGCCAAATTTCTCATCATTTAACTCTGAACCACTATTTTTGATACATCAGACATGTAATTGTCTGACAGAGGGGTAAAGGATGGTTAAACCTGAATCAATACCTATACTTGCTCCATGATAAGCTAATAGCAATACCAACCATGGCTACCGTTACATTTTGAACCCCTTATAGAGTTGAAAAGTTAGGATGGTCCCATAGGATGTGGTACCTATAGAGGGATTCCTGGGGTTACTATACTATACTATACTATACTATACTATACTATACTATACTATACTATACTATACTATACTATACTATACTATACTATACTATACTATAGTATAGTACCAATAACCTTTCCCCATATATAATGGTGTAGCTCTGGTCTAAGGCTGGCGCAAGCCCGATTGTAACCTATAGATAGGAAATAACCAATCTAAGCTCATCTTAACTTACCTATATTAACCTATAAGGAATGCAAATATTTTTATTTAAAATCTCAGCTTAAAATCTTAAGTTGTGACCAACTGCACACGGGCGAATTAATTTTAAGGTTGACACTTCAACTTAAAAAGTTGAGGGCTGGGTTTGAGATCTACTTTTGATAAACTTGCGTAACCTTTGGGTTGGTACTATACTAAGCTGTAGGTGGAATTTATTTCGATGGTATAAATATATCGAACTTTGGATTAAATAATTAAGTGCTCCACATTTTAACGTATGGGGAGGTGAAGAGATCCAATTTTGAGGACCATCTAGTACTAAAAAAAAGAGATCCAATTTTGAAATTAATGGGGTTAGTAGTGCTAAAAAATCTATGGGATTAGGAAGCGTACACCAAAGTTCCATATCCACCCGTTACCAAACCTAATTTTTGCCAGCCGATTTAAAGTCGAATAAATAAACGATGGATGATTGGGGGATCAAGGAAAACGATGGATGATTGGGGGATCAAGGAAAACGATGGATGATTGGGGGATCGAAAGTGATAAGGGGTGGTAAAATTATCGAATGGATGGGGCGAGGGATCATTACGAGTGGATGGGGCGAGGGATCGGTGAAGGGTACGGGAGTTTATTTTTCTACAGGTTTAGTGGGCGATCACCTTTAGCTTTTAAAGATGGTGTTGGCTTTGGATACTCCGGGTGATGAGTTTGGCCCCCCCCTCGTCGAGGTATCGGATCCGACCCGCCGACCCGCCGAGTTAAACCTTGGGGATCGGCCGCTTGACGAGCTATCCGAGGTTGCCAAGCTTCTCGCGCCCCGAAGCTATATTGGCCAACCAGCGGTTGGGGAAATGGCCAGCTTCATCCGCGTCTTGTTAAACTGTACCGAGGCGGTTGACCGTGACCCTATACGGTGGGGTAAGGTAATTAAAAGGCGCCTTATACCTTGGGCTTGGTTTTATAAGAGGTTCCCCTCATGGCCAGCCTTGTTTGGTTGGGAGAATTTATTTGGGGTGGGTCGGTAACTTGTTTTAGTGGGCCATCGCGTTGCTCTACGACCTGTACCACCCCGACGCCGATAATCACTTTAAGCCGTGCGGCTTCAACCCTTCCAATCCGGTTCCATTCGGCCCGACCCATTTTACCCACCCTATCCGATTCTGCTTGGAGAAGGTCATCCTGATCGGCGTTCAGGCCCAGCCCGCCTTACCAGATTTCAGGTACCGGTCAAGTTTAGCCTTGACGTTGCAAGCGCCGCGGGGGTGTTCCACCCATCTCGGCCGGGGCCGCACGTCGCCTTCGACCTTATTGAGGTAATCGGACGTTGGAATTTTTGGCCGGTGCGGTGGCCTAAGCCCTCGGCTCACCACCTTAGTCGCACGTGCCGGGTCCGGCGGCGGGGCCGGGGCGCCGCCGGGTGTTGGAGTCCCTGCTCATCCTGCTTCCGGAAGTTTTCGTCCCCGCGCTGCTCCTAAACCATCTGCACGCCGCCAGCCCGGAGGTGCCGGTTGCGCCGCCACGGGCTGAAAGCTTGGTGGCGGGGATCCGATCCTCGGTACCCCTCTCGGGGCTCCACTTCTTCCGGTCGCGGGGCAAGCTGGCGAAGGAGCTGGTGGATGGGTACCTGATGAAGGCTATACGCACCTACCTGGCGGCGTTCGCGCCTAGCCCCGATCCAACAGCTAGCCTTAACCTTACAGGTATCCGACGTTCTGGGTTGGCGTTGATGGCTAGTTTGGCACCGCAACCTGCTGTCGAGGTTTCTGCAGCTGCCGCTTTCGACCTGCGTCCCGTTCGAAGGTACTAGGGTGGGGTGGTTAACGGCTTCAATAGATTTCTTCAACCTCCTGACGCGTTGCGATTTGGCCCAGGTATTCCGGGCCATCGCGTGCGAGTACCGCGACCGGTGGTCGGTCGTCCAGTGGCGGGGGTGCGGGTAATTTTGGTGAGGTTCGGGTAAGCTAAGCTTCCAGCGAGCCGAAGCCGGTGGTCGAAGTTTGGCGGCAGTTCCTAGCGTACCTGGTTTCAACTTTGGCTTCGGTCACCCCCTTCGTGGACCTTTTGTGGCTGCTGGACGGTTGGCTTACCGCCTACTTCGTGTCCGGGTTCTGCGAGGATGCAGCGCTCCATCCCGTCCCCAAGGTTCTCACCGCCGCCATGGGGCATCTGGTGGCTATGGTACGCGTTGGGGGTTCGGCTAAAGCTTGAAGCTCAAGGAGACCGTCGCCACCGGATTCATCACCGAGCTTTTGGACCCCGAGGCCCCGGGTTGGATGGACCGCCTCGAACTCAATCCTCGCTGCCTCTACCGGGTGGGCACCGGCGGATTCTGTACTGACCCCATCCGTTTGCTTAGTGACTGCCTCCTGGACCTGCTGAGCACGGAGGGTGGGGTGCAAACTCGCCATCCGCTCTACCCGGCGCGCTGCGAGGCGCTCGGGTCGGCCGTGGAGCAGCTGTTGGCCAATGTGGCTTCCCCGGAGGACTTGCGGGTGCGCGTGGCCCACCTCCTGTCGGGCCTCCAGCCTGAAGCGCTCAGCCCCACCAGCGTCGGTGGGCAATATCTAAACCGGCTGGTTCGGTTCTACTTTAACTCGCTTGGCGGCAGCGAGGCGGAGTAAGCGTTGATGCGGGAACCTGACGTTAGCTTTGCCATGATTTTGGAGGCGGCCGACGACGCCCAGCTCCCCAACCTCTTGCACGCCGTCGGCTTGCTGGCCCAGCTTGGGACGTTGGCCCTCACCGTTCGGTCGGAGGTATTTCGTGCCACGTTGGCCCTGGCCCAGCGGGAGTTTAAGAGCCAGGCGATGGTCTTGGCCCTCGCGGAGCTGTGCTTGGCGTACCTTCCCACCCATGCGCGCCCCGTCAACGCCACCCCTTCGGCCTGCTATCAGATGGGGGAGTTTGGGTTCAGGGCGCTAGGGTTCGCGTTCGCCGAGCGCTGCCGCACCGGTGCCGCTTTGGGAGCCCTGGCGGGGACCCTCAAGCGTCTCTTGGGCCGGCTGGCGTCGGTGCAGGACCCGGCGGTGTTTATCAAGCAGCTGTTTGCCTTCGCCGTCCCAAACCCCCCCCCCCGCCGCCCGCCCCGAAACCCCGGCCCGCCAGCACGCCCCGCCTGCTTGACGAGAATTTGGCGTACCCCTTCTTCTGCGACTTTGCCAAGCCGGCGTTTGAGGCCTTCCCGCTCCGCCCAGCCCCCGCCGCCGATCGCCGCCCGCTTCAGCCCCTGAATCTCCTCGAAGCTCTCATCTCCGGGCGCAACTTGGAGGCGGTGACCTGCAACCTCGCCGACGTGATGGACGTGTGCCAGACCCTCTGCTATACCGGTGGGCTAGCTGGTGGCCTCGGCTAACGTTTAGAACCCGAGAGCCCGTTTCTCATGGCCGAGTACCTCGGGCTGGCCGTCAACCTCTGCGGTGCGTCGGGGCGGGAGCTGAGTGAGCTCGGGTTTTCGACGGTGGCGCCAAGGTCCGAGAGGGACCAGCTCATCCTTGCCCGCTTCAAGGAGTTTCCCATCCTGATGGACATCCTGCAACTTCTCGCCTCAGGTATCCCACGTCCCCATGGTGGCTAACCGGCCTTTAGAGCCCGCCGCCTTCCGGAAGGCCAAGGAGGTCTGGGGGTCGCTGCTGGGCTCCTTCATCGGGTTTTGGAGGGGCAAGCGGACTCCGCCCAGCGATTACCCCGCGGAGCTGCACCTGGTCCGGAGGCTGGTGCACATCCTCGGGCTCAGCAAGTGGTTGCCGCCCCCGCTCCACTACGCCTCGGAGCTGTTCGCCTTCGTAACCAGCCACGAGATTGGGCTCATCCTGCAGGAGAGCGTGTGGCCGAGCTTGCTCCAGTGGGGGGCCGAGGCCCCCACCCTCACCTCGGCCGTCGGGAAGCCCCACCTCACGCCCGCCGCGAGCCTCATCGGCCCCGCCGCCAAGGGGTGGGTCGGCGGCTACCTCCCGCCCATCCTCAAGGCGCTCAAGGCGCACGCGGTGGAGGCCGCCCATCTGTTCCCGCTGTTTTATTTCACGCTCCGGGGACCCGTCGTCCACCACGCCGACTGGCAGGCCCATACGGCCCCCTAGGCGCCCCGTGGCCGAGGTAAGCTTTTAACCTTTTTACGGGGTTTCAGGCTTAACCTTTGCTCGCTATCAGCTGCTCTCAAACCGGATGGGCTTGGCTTTAGGTTTGCGCCTTACGCCGGCCGCGATCTCCACCCCATCTTCCCTACCGTGGTTAAGCTTGCAGACATTAAACCTAATCGCTAAACCGTAGCGGAGCGTGTTGAAGCCAGCGGTTATGTTCAGGTGGTAGAACCGCCGAGCCAACCCCACCTGAGTGCCAACATCGACAACCTTTGGTTGAGGCGCGGGTTAGTTGGGGTGGCGTATCGGGTGGTTGGATCCTTTACCTTTATTTCAAATGGGGTTGAAGCTTGGGATAATTTCAAATGGGGTTCTACAGTGGGACCTTATCGGTTGTACATGCGGTAGTCTATAACTTCGAATGGGGTAGAGATAGTTTCCATACCTCATCTCGAGCCCCATTCGTCAAATTGACCTTAGCCTCTTGCGCTATAAAGTAACAGAATGACCTTAACCTCTTGCGCTATAAACTGACAGAAGCGTGTGACCATCTCCCCAAGGCAACTCCAAACGGGTTTTTACTTTAATAATTTCTATTAAACTCTTGCACTATACTGATCTGCTATACGCGCCGTTATAGCGCAAGCGGTTAATTCTCTAGTAACTGCAGGCGTCCATAGGCGGGTAGCCATGTCAATGCGCCCTCTAAACTTGGTCAGCCCACCACCCCTTAAAGAGTTAAAGTTAACTGGGCCGAGTGATCTTTTTCAGCTTAGGGCGACCGACGAAACCTTTTAGGGTAAGAGTGTACACGTACGATTTGGATGCCATCTGGATGCCATCGGATCCTACCTTTACCCCAACCTCACCCTCTAAAGATTACCCACCCCTTAAGTTGGTGCATCCACGTGGCTCAATCCAACCTGAACACAATCATTGACCAAGTGTAATTTTTTAGCATCTGGGGAGTTGGTACCCACTCTAGGTTCAAAAACCTCTATTTGAGGTCAACCTTATAATTGGAGATCACCTACCTCCCAACTTAACCTCAGTTGACACATTAGTAGTTTGGTTAGGTGGCCTAAACTAACCCCGGGATCGGATACTTTAAAGGCCAGGTTGGCTGTACACCTAGGGTTTAGCAGGTGATCTAGGGTGTAGGGCGAGTACTTCACGCTACAGGCACCGGTTATCAGTTGGCCGATCCAACGCTTAGCATCCAAACTTACTAAACCGATGATAAGCTTGACAAGGGTTGGTTCCTTCCAAGCTCCGGGTCTAGGAAAACTCAATTACTTCCAGGTGCGACGTTTACCATATAAAAATATAGGGGTAAGAAGGAGTTTAATATGAAGGCTGGTACGATTTAAAGTACCAGCGGGGGATCAAATAGATGGTTAGGTTTATACCATGGGTGAGGAAGTAGATTCTGGGATGTAGAGTTAGCACCACTCACGTCCAGACTTGGAGTGGATCAGGATTTATCATTGAACGGTGGGCTGAGATCGATACTGGTAGCACAAGTGGTTTCCATTATCGGCCAATAGAAAGTATCCTAGGTGGTATAAGGTGGGTACTTTGGTGAATAGAGGTCTTAAACCCTGAATACAACCTCAGACTAATATCAAGAGGGTATTAAGTCAGCTTAGACATTGTTATAACTGGGTTGCCCGACCATCCGGTTATATTTTTAATTTTATGGTCAATATAATACTTGGATAAAAGGTTTCAATCCACCCTTACTAATCGGTACAGCCCGTTGTTTTAAGTTTTTATATGAAGGTGGTCACATTTACTATTAATCGAATCAATTCCCACCGACGCATCGCCTTTCCCTCATTTAATGACACCGAAGCTATAGCTTTGATTGCCTAATCGCCTCCCATTTTAATTCAGCCTCGATAGGCTAGTTTGCCCCGTGGCAGCATAAAAATACTGGTGATGATGTCCCCTATAATCATTATGGCCAGCTGCCAGCAATTGATTACATCTACTATATTTTGATTACTCTGGCATTTTGATCTTGCGTTGGAAAGGCCCCAAGCCCTATTCACTCACTTTCCTGGCCCAATTTAAATATTACATAGTTTACCAATCTTAAGTGCTGTTTATAGCATAAAATAAACTGATGAGAACTCTGGTGGAGAGAGAATATCTGAGTAAGGTTGCCATCTGGAAGGGGTTCTTTTTAAGTTGATTGAGAAATGATATGACTGGATGATAAGCTAGACATTCCAGCGGATTGGAAATTAGAGTCTTATAAATTTGGTGGAATTGTTGATTTATGCTGAAGGGTTTTCATGCAGTCAAGCCCACCGAGCAACAAACAGATGATATGGAGATTGTCAGTTCTCAACACACATAAAATAAATATAATATAATAAATGAGAACTACTGATCTGATGGCACTTCTTTGTTTAACTTTTAGTATTTTTAGCCAACGCTCGCTGCTCCACTCCTCAATCGTATTAACAACCTCTCCCTTTCAATCTTCTCCTCTTGCTGATATCTCAGCAACCTCAGTCAATACTAACCCTTTTGCTTAGACTATTTGTTCCACCATATTCTCATCAGTTCCAGCAGAGTTCATTATTTATTAAATTCACAATTGCCCTAGTTTGAGGTGATCCACTCAATATTTGTCGTATGTTGACATCACATTATTCATCGTTTGTCAATATCACCCTGTCACCCAGTTTGGAGGTGATCTAATATACCTTTCCAACTCAATATTGCCTCATCCTAAGCCACTTAAATAATTCTAACTCATAATTAGGCTCAGCAGATTATACCCATACCACCATAATGACTTAAGGCTTTTCATTTAGCCATCAGAATTGCAACATTGCTCCCCATTAACTGGATGATAAGGCTCCTATTGCTTATAAACCTAGAGGAACTTTGTGTGCACTTGGTCAATGATCTGACCACTTGTAGGATCCTTGATAGTATAGGCATCCATATCAGTTTTCTCAATTATTTTGAATGGCCCATTAGATGCTGGACAACTTGTGCTTTCACCCAAACTCAAGTTGATCATGGAATAGAACCATGTCACCATCTTTAAACTGAGCTATCCCACTATACCATATCTGATTGGCAGCCAGATTCTTAATACTCTTTGGCTAAACTGAACAAGTACACTTCAGTTTGCAGCTTAATCGGTATATTGGTTAGGTTGGCCAAATGGTGTTGAGGATTATTCCACTGGTATATTATATGCAGGCATAGAGCGGTGCGGGTAGAGCTGGGTGCCGCCTATACAATAACTGGAAGGGACTTTTCCCCATTGCTGAGTGATAACTGATGTTGTAAGTGAAGACAACGGTGGAAAGGGGAGTACTCCAATCAGAGGGTCTACCTGTTACCAGCTTACAGAGTATATTCACCAGTGTCCCGTTGACCCATTTGACCACGCCATTGGATTCTGGGTGATATGGGGTCATTAAATCCTCTCAGATGGCTATAAGTAAATTTAGATTGGGTAAAGTGTGGGAGGTGAAGTTGGTCCCATTATCAGTCTGGATGAACTGAGGATAAATTGTCACTGGATTATACACTCCATCAAAAACTTAGTCACAGTGACTGCTCCAAGATCATATATTGCATGTGCCTCAAATTACCTGGTCAAGTGGTCAACCTAGAATATACTTGGACTGGTTTGCTCCAGTTGGCAGAGGCCCCACCACATCAATGAAACCATATGCCAAGCAAAGTGAGGGTTCACTAACTGATATGAAGTTTTTTGGTGGAATGGCCTCTCCACTTGGCACTGGTAGCAGCCGGAAAACATTTCAAGCATGCCAAAGTGCATGCTTTCCCAGTAGTGCTGAGGTCATGACAATTTTAGGGTCTTGCATACTCCATGTCCAATTGCTTGGTGTGCGCTCATAACAATATATGGTTGGGTGGAAGGCCTTGTGTATTAATGGTAGTATCCCCTATCCGCTTGTGCAGTTCACCATTCTAGAATGTATTGGCCCTTATTCCATCTAATACCTTGATAACTTGGGGTAGCTCATTGTTGTATTTTCCGCCAATCATTTTATCATACTTTGTATCACTCCGATCCACCATGACTGCAATTGTTGGTAAACTTGATAAGCAATCACCAATTTGGTGTATGCTCCAGAACAGTGAAGGATTTAAAAATGTAAATCTGCAGTTTGATAGCCCATTGGGCTAGACGTCCTTCAGCTTTCTAGATTATGCAACCAGTGTAATGATGCATGATCCATTACAACTTTAAACTTTACCCCATGCAAATATACCCAGAATTGCTTTATGCGTAGATCACCACTAAGCACTCCCACCTGGTCACAGTGTAATTGCATTTGTGGCAGTTCAACCTTTAACTGCATTATGCAACCAGATGTTCCTACTCCTCATCATCTTTTTGAGATGGAACTTCCCCGGTGGCAGAAAGGGGCACCTCTATCTGAATGATAAATTCCTTATCAAAATTTTGGGTAGTGTAGCATCAAGCATTGATAAATGTCATCTGAAGCGTATCAAAGGAGCGTTGATGGCGTTCTGTCCACACAAACTTGTTACCATTTTTAACAACTCAAATAGCAGCCCCCAATACAGCTGAAGTTATAAAATGTGCCAATAGTGATCCACCATCCCCAAAAATACCTGTATGTCATGTTTACTGCTCAGCTGAGTCATTTTTTGGATAGCCTCCACCTTGGCTGGCTGAGGTTTAAGCCCATTTGCATCAACCACAAACCTAAGGTGCACCAGTTGGCCCTTGAAGTGGCATTTGTGGGGCTTAATATTAAGGTTGGCCTCAGCAAGCTTGTCATGTGCACATGATGTAATAGTGGGGACCAACACCAAAGATAAGGGTGAGCGCCAGGAGGCCCAGAGGGTGAAGCTACAGGTTCTCCCTGACATGAGGCACACCCTAGACCAACGCTGGGTTTGGGCAAAATATGCCCAGGTTGGGACTAGTGGTGTGCCAAGTACCCAGCCTCTCACAATGGCCCAGTCATCAAAATGGACAGTGTACCAAATTAACGTGGATGGTTCCATTCAGTTCATCAATGAACGGGGTTTCAAAACCTGTTCCACTTACAAAACAACGCGTTTGGGTCAAATCCAACTTCAATCAATCACTTGAGTGAAGACAGTTTTGGCCTATTTAACTAATTCAGATGGAAGCATTGCCTATTGGTGGGTCAGTGCTTGGGCCCACTGCAGCACATCCCATATTCCCCTATCCAAGCTTAAATATGGTTTCCCCATCCAACATTCCTTGTTGGTCGACTTCCCAAATAAACCTTTCCCCATTTACATTATTTTTACAATTTTATGATATTCTGAATGCTCCTGTGCGCAAACCTCTTCGAGGAGTTCTCATGCTCTGTTACCCTTGCCATTGCAAGTACATTGCAGCTCTCACCTCATGCACCATTTGTTCACCCAGGTTCCCTCCAACCCGTGTCGCTTAGCCCCTTTCAATATGTGCACCACGTCGCTTTTAATGGAGTTTTTATTGTAAAACTCGCTTTTCTATGTTTAAGCTGTTATTGCTCCAGCACCCTCTGCTGAGCTCTAATGACTTTGGCACTAATGGCTAGTTCCCTGGCGTTGGCCTTGTGCACCGTGCACTACCACACTGGGAACAGGAGAGTTATAGACACTCTCCTTACATTAGTCGACCAACCTTTTAACTCTATGTGCACAAACTTTTTCCATGTGGATCTTTTCTGATGTGGGAACAGTGGGCGCCAGCTGTGGGCTCCGGCTGTCATTAGCCTCATCACAGTTTCCTATTTTTCCCAATGGTTGGAGCAGCCCAGTATTATTATGGTTGCCTCAAACTGGAAAATATCCACCCTTTGTGCTCATACCTGGTGGATCAGACGCTTTGAGGTCCAAAAGTTGTTATTCCCCAACTTCCCTCCAAATTTGTCAATGTCAAATAAAATAAACGAGTTTCCTTTCGCCCATGCATTCAGCCAATGCCGTTGAAATTGGCACAGATGGGCCTGGGGGTGTTGGCCATGGATAACGTCGGGCATTCTGTCAAGGTTCAAGGGACAGGGTTGTTCACATATAAAAACGCGTTTTATAACAAAAACCTGAGATCTACCTCTGAACCATAATGGCCCTCTCATGGTTCAGATCTGGAACCCATTCCTGTGTATGGAATCACACCAGAAAATCCCCAATTTGACCTCTTCCATGATTTTCAGCACTCAGAAAGTTGAAAAAACTGCATTTACAATATGAAAATGTTTATGCACCTGCAGAAGGCATGGAGGGGCTTGTGTTCTCAGTAGTAAGAGTGGCCAACTATCCCTCCCCCTTATTTGATTCCCAAACCTACCCTTATGGTTTGCTCAAGCCAAAAGAAAATTTAGGTGAAGTGGATGCGTTTTCTGCTTTGAATAAATCCCACTCTGGATACTTCCTCTTGACTGCTACTCTTACATCCTCTCTTGGGAAGTTCAGCACAACTATTTAGTGGGTACCGGTGCCAATAATTTTATTGACTAAGACCTTGCTGACTACCTTGAGTTGAGTTACTCACCAGGTGGTATGGCTAGAGGTGGGGCTTCTCAAGGTATCCCTACGCTGAACGTCATAAGGTTGGTGGACTACCAGGTGGGCGCCTATCTTCTTTACGACCATTTTCAAGCTATCAAGCACCTCTTGTTCCCCATTATTTTGAGGGTTGAGTGGTGGAGAAAGTTTGACGTTCAGAATAATTTGAAAGAAAACACTCTATCCTTGTCTTTGGTAAATGGTCATCAGTTGATTGTTCCCTTGTTGGAGGATACCACCCAGGGTCCATTACCTCATTGGCCCAATGTTCCCACACCTTATCTTGCTCCTTTGCTGAAGACCTCCTTCTCCGTGGGATTTTCCTTACCTTCCTGTTTGGAGGGTTTGGAATCCTCTTTTGATGCAGCATCCACCAACGCACTCCCTGAGCACTCTGAGTTTGATTGTGACTTCAAGCTCATTGTGGATCTGGTGCATAACTCTTCCCCCATTTACCCATTGAATATCCGGGAGGAAGAGGCGTTGAATGTGTGGGTGAAGGAACAGTTGGCCAAAGGTGTGATTTTTCAACTTACCTCCCCTGTGTGCTCCACCTTTCTCTTTGTGGAGAAGTTTGATGGTACTTTATGCTTGTGTGTGGACTATGGGAACCTTAACAATGTCACTGTACCAGACTTCCTCATCCCTTTGGATTCACAGATTGCGCGCTATGTGGAGAAGGTGAAGGTCTTCTCCAAGATGGATTGCCTCAATGCATTTAATCAGATCCATATAAAGAAGGGCCAGGAGTGGTTAACTGCCTTCCACACCAGAAAAGGAATATTCCAGTTTCAGGTCATGCCCTTTGGGCTTAAGAATGCCCCTGCTATCTTTCAATGCCGCATTGATGCAGGGTTGGGGGACCTGTTAGGGATATGCGCGGTTGCCTACATGGATGATATCCTGGTGTTTTCCCCTGATCAGGAGTCCCATGCAGTACACCTTCAGCAAGTGGAAGAGAGGTTAAGGGCAGCCAGCCTTATGTTGAAAATTTCAAAGTGCGAGTTCTTCAAGTCCCAGGTCACGTTTCTGGACAACGTCATGTTTGATCAGGGACATATATAACTCCCGATAAGGAGAAGGCTATTTGTGAGTGGCCTACCCCCACCTCAGTTAAGGAATTGAGGAGTTTTTTGGTGACGTGCACGTTCCTCAAGAGGTTCACTCCAAATCTGTCTGAGGTGGCGGCTCCCTTTTAAAAGCTAGCGGGGCCAAGGTGCTTCAGTGGTCTCCCATTTTGGAGGATGCTTTTCAAGCAGTGAAGTGCACCCTGTTGTCCACGTCTGTTATTTGCCATGTCAATTCTTCAAAGGAGTTCATTGTGTCTACTGATGCCTCCAACTTCGCCATAGCGGCCTCCTTGTTACAAGTAGGCGAAGATGGGATAGAGCATCCAGTGGGATATTTTTCTAGTAAAATGTCTTTGCCAGAGTTGAATTACACCATTTAAAACAAGGAGTTACTAGCAGTGGTGGAGGCGCTGACATATTGGCGTCACCACTTTCATGGCTCTACCTAACCATTCTGTGTACGTACAAACCACTGAGCCCTGTTGTACTACCATGCTCCACATGTTCTAACACCACGTCAGACCCGTTGGCATGAGACCCTTGCCCTATCTACATTTTCCTATGAGTTCAATAAGGGCAAGGATAATGGTTTGGCAGATGCTTTGAGCTGCAACCCTGCTTTAGCCCCTAACCCCAAGGAGGTAAGTGCACAACACCCAGGTTATGATTCCTCGAAGTAAATTTCTGTTGCTACTCCCCTGGCTAACGGGCCAGCGCTTGCACCTCTGGATAACGCGGAATAATATAGTATATTCAGAAAGTTCGTCCTCTCTCAGCTGCTGTCAGGTGAATATACCATGGTACTTGCAAAGAGCGCTTTAAACCAAGAGGATCTATCCAGAGGCTATCATGTAAAGGATGATATGGTGTGGTTCCAGGGACGCCTTTGGGTACCTTCTGGACCACTGCGCCTGGAAATCATCTGGGACCATCATGATGGAATCACCATTGGTCATCCAAGGAAATCAAAGACCTTGGAGTTGATGCGCTGCACCTACAATTGGAAGGGCTTGCCTGCTCAGGTGGGGCGATATTGTAAGGAGTGCCTGGTATGCAACCAGATGAAACCCAATTGTCAACCTTTAGAGAGGTTGTTGGTACTATTCCAAAAGGCTAATGGGCCCTGGACTTCCCTCTTGGTTGATTTCATTGTGGAACTACCTGTCTCTGATGGTATGATGCCATTATGGTGGTGGTAGATTACTTTACGAAGTTCGCCCACTTCATTCCTTACAGAACCATAATAACTGCAGCGGAGATGTCTAGGATTTTTGTCACCCATGTGTTTGCACTCCATGGGGTTCCCCAAAAGATTATTAGTGACTGGGGACCCCAATTGACCTCTGTCTTTTAGGAAGAGTTGTATAAGACTCTTCAGATTCGCCCCTGCCATTCGACTGCCTATCACCCCCAATCAGATGGGCAGACTGAATGAGTGAACCAATGCTTGGAACAGTTTCTGCGGTGTTACACCGCCGCGGATCATTCAAACTGGGCTTCTCACCTTTCTATGGCCCAATTTAGTTACAACACGCTGCATTCCTCAATCAGTTGTTCCCCATTTTTCGCCAGCCATGGCTTTAACCCCGCCTTTAATATGGAGCCCAGCTGTGGGTCTAAGGTGGAAGCGGTGGTGGACTTTTCCAAGACAATCAAGAAGGTCCACCAGGGTTTTTTACAAGCTTGGAGGCGGCAATGCAGGTGTATAAGGAGAACACTGATGGGAAGCTCTGAATGGGTCTTTGTACAAGGAAGGGGATCTTGTGATTCTTGATGCTCGTAAAATATCTATCAAGCAGCCATGTAAGAAGCTGGGCCCAAAGAGGATTGGCCCCTACCGCGTGGTTAGAAAGGTAGGCCATGCCTCATACCAGCTAGATCTTTCCCCTTCATTCTGGATCTTCTCTGTGTTTCATGAGAGCAAACTGACGTTGTTCGAGAGCCCCCCACCAGAGACTTCTGAGGCCTATCTCGTTGATGGGGCGCCAGAGTGGGAGGTGGAAGAAATAGTTGCCTCCCGCCGCGTTAAAAGAAGACTTGAGTACCTGGTATCCTGGAAGGGCTTTAATGCTGCAGAAAAGAGTTGGGTTCCAGTGCGCAACTGTATGCATGCCAGAGATCTGTTTGATGCCTTCCACAAGCGTTTTCCCCAGGCTGCTGGATCCCAACCTAAACTGAACGTTGCCACCATGAAGTTGGCCCCTGCCCAAAAGAACTTTACCCTTGCGCAAGCCCCTGGAGGGGGGTTGAGCCCACTGGGAGGAGAGGGTAATGTCATGTGCACATGACATAATATTGGGTCAACCCCAAAGATAAGGCTGAGCGCCAGGAGGCCCAAAGGGTGAAGCTACAGGCCCTCCCTGACCTAAGGCACACCATAGACCAACGCTGGGTTTGGGAAAAAATGCCCAGGTTGAGACTAGTGGTGTGACAAGTGCCCAGCCTCTTACAATGGCCCAGTCATCAAAACGGACAGTGTACCAAATTAATGTGGATGGTTCCATTTGGTTTGTTGAGGAATGGGATTTCAAAACCTGTTCTACTTACAAAACAATGCGTTTGGGTCAAATCCAACTTCAATCAATCACCTGAGTGAAGACAGTTTTGGCCTATTTAACTAATTCTGATTAAAGCATTGTCCTATTGGTGGGTCAGTGCTTGGGCCCACTGCAGCACATCCCATATTCCCCCATCCAAGCTTAAATATGTTTTCCCTGACCAACATTCCTTGTTGGTCGACTTCCCAAATAAACCTTTCCCCATTTACATTATTTTTACAATTTTATGATATTCTGAATGCTCCTGTGCGCAAACCTCTTCTAGGGGTTCTCATGCTCTGTTACCCTTGCCATTGCAAGTACATTGCAGCTCTCACCTCATGCACCATTTGTTCACCCAGGTTCCCTCCAACCTGTGTCGCTTAGCCCCTTTCAATATGTGAACCACGTCGCTTTTAATGGAGTTTTTATTGTAAAACTCGCTTTTCTATGCCTAAGCTGTTATTGCTCCAGCACCCTCTGCTGGGCTCTAATGACTTTGGCATTAACGGCTAGTTCCCTGGCGTTGGCCTTGTGCACCGTGCACTACCACGCTGGGAACAGGAGAGTTATAAACACTCTCCTTACAAAGCTGGTGGAAGACCTCCTCTAGATGAGTAAGATGCCCAGAGAAAGTTCAATAGAAGATGATAATATCATTGAGGTATACAAAAATGCACAACAGCTTCAGGTTGACAAGAATGGTGTCCATGGCTTGTTGGAATGTAGCAAGGGCGTTACACAGCCCTTGAGGTATCCAGGTCAGTTGAAAAAGCCCCTTAGATGTAATAATGGTGCATTTCTCCTGTTCCGCGGTGGGCAACTCAACTTCCTAGTAAACTGATATAAAATCCATTGACAAGAAGTAACAAGCTCCCCCTAACTAATCAAAAGCATCATTGATCTGTGGCAAGGGATCAAAGTCCTTCTTGGTGATGTTGTTGAGCTTTCAGTAGTCTATTACTACCCAGTTGGTGCCATCCTTCTTTTTTATAATAATAACACATGAAGCCCATAGAATGTCACAGCTAGTGACATATTCCCCGGAATTAGCCACCCTTCTAAAGCCAAGTCCAACAAGCCCTTGGGGCAGAGACCAGAACCTCTAATGGTCACCAATGGCCTATCTAAGGTCATTGACAAAAAATGGGTTCTGGCTTT